>APFE031673729.1:0-11336 GCA_000404065.3 Pinus taeda | reverse complement strand
GAAAGCAAGGGTGGATGATAATGAGTTATAGTTAATGTCATATAGAGGTTATCCATTATTCATGTAGTAGTTGTTGTTTATGTGAACATATTTTTGTACATTATCTTAAGTTTTTTTTTTGTATTTGGAGATTTTGTTTTTCCATATGTTACATATTTAAGAATGAATTGTCACTTTTAAAGAGGGCACACAAGGTTGCTAGCTATCACAAACCATCGTGAGAGTAAAAATTAAATGTCCTTCTCCTACTACATGGTTCTGTCAACTAGGTGTTTCGAAAAATACAAGTGAAAGCCATCAAACGCCTTGCTGAAATCAAACTCTTGGTGAAATTTTCGTAAATATAAGGATGCACAAATTCCTTAACTTGCCAGAACTCTATTAAAATGACATTTTTCACTACTAACTTCATATGAGATGTCATGAACTTTCTTTTGAATAAAACCTTGAATGTGTTTTTAAAAATGATTCATACGTAGATAATCTACCATAAATTTAAAAATGAACACATATTTAAAGCATGGTAAATGCTTAGAATTTTCATTATATACTGAATATCAGTACATTATGATATGAAATAAGGCAACATTTTTCATCCCTGTGGTGGAAAATAAGCTCGAGGGAAACAACTAAGAGCCATGGACTGTTCCATGATTGAGAATGTTGTTGTAATCAATGCTTGACTGGCTACAATGGCTGCTAAAGTGGCAACAATGAACATTGACCAATACACAAGCTGTAGTATTGCTTTGTAAAATGTAGAGCCTATGTCCCCTGGGTTTTTTATCAAATAAGTCGCTTGTCTCATATATGTGATAAGCAGAGATGGGTGAACCAACACACAGAAAGAGATGGGTAAACCAACACACAGAAAGCAAGCTGCAACAAACAACCCAAATTTCTCATTATGGTACTAAAACTTGAGGATGAAGCACACAGGTATGATGAAATAGTAATAATTCTATCCTTGATATATAGCTTGGACCTAGATTGATTTCCTGTTGAAATGGCCCAAGTCTGCAAACATGGCCTCGACACCTGGATCCAGTCAGAACAAAACACTGATGCTAGTGTTTCTATTTGTATAGCTTTAACATAAATAATTGGGATGAAGTTATGAATTTTGTTTGAGAAAATCATTGGTATGGATTTATCAATTGAGTTAGAAAACAGTTCCAAGTATACTATATGATAAAATGAGACACATATCATCATGTGAATAATCAATACCTGTTATACATAAGACTACACCTCCAAGCACCACCCATCCTTATTAGTGATATTCATGAAAGTAATAGTATATATAATATGGGTTGAATGCCTTGAATGCTCAAAGATAATATTTCACAATATTATATTGTCCTATCATGATGTCGGTCACAAACCAGGCAATCATTATGGGTGAGAACATGAAGCTAACTTTACTTGCACCGAGTACTTACACTCTAGATGAAACACCAATGTATTCAAAATGCTTCTCTGAGTACTCCAGGTGAAATTCATAGCACTTAGTGCCATTCATCTTATCAAAATTTCACCTGTTTAAAACAGCTCGGACACCATCATCATACTCAGAGAAGCATTTTGAATACATTGGTGTTTCATCTAGAGTGCAGGTATTGGGTGAATAAGTGGAGAGAGTTTGGTTATGCTCTCAAAGATTATCCCAAAGAAGAACAGGGAAGTAGCCATGATATAGGTGTTCTGAATTCAACATATTGCAGGTTTGTTCAGGTGGATCCTAATATTTATGTTCGTCGCTTGCTGGAGTGCGGAAATAGCAAAGCCCTAGCAGAGGGCAAGAGGATTCATGGCCATATAGTTAAAACTGGCTTTGACCCAAGCATCTATTTGTGGAATTGTATGATTGACATGTATGTGAAGTGTGGGAGAATTAAGGATGCATGCCAAGTGTTTGACACAATGCCAGAACGAGATGTTTGTTCATGGACTACGGTTCTTACAGATTATGTAAAATGTGGATATGTGGAAAATGCACGGTGTCTGTTTGATAAAATGCACGAACGTAGCATAGTTTCCTGGAATGCAATGATTGCGGCATATGCCTGATGTGGTGATCAGGTTGAAGCGATGGATTTATATGGCCAGATGCAATGGATGGGCACGAAACCTGATGAGTTCACCTTAGCCAGCGTTGTAAGTGCATGTGCAAGTGTGGTGGATTTAGGATATGGGAGGAAGATTCATGCACAAGTTGTTAAGCTTGGATTTGAGTCAAATGTATTTGTTGGGACTGCTCTTGTTGATATGTATGCCAAATGTGGGAGAGTAGATGGTGCATGCCAAATGTTTGATTTAATGCTGGTTTGAAATATTGTTTCTTGAACTGCCATGGTTGCAGGATATGCCCAAAATGGGCAAGCGGATGAGGCCACAAGGTTTTTTAATCAAATTCACCAAACCAGTATGAAGCCAAATGAGTTGACATTTGTCAGTGTCGTTATTGCGTGTGCTATTCTCATTGATTTGAGGTTTGGCAGACAGGTCCATGCGTACATTATCAGAAGTGGATTCCAGTCCCAAGTTTTTGTGTGCAATGCTATTGTTACAATGTATGCCAAATGTGGAGGCATAAAAGATGCACAGAAAGTTTTCGAGAAGATGATTGAGCGTGATGTTGTCTCATGGAATGCAATGATTGTTGGTCATGCTTAGCATGGGGATGGGGTGGAAACCTTGAGACTTTTTGAGCAAATGGTCGATTCCAACCACTACTACTATAACCTCCCACTACTATAACCTCTTGGCTAGGCGCTTAGATATGACCATTCTGCATATATATGTGAATTGGGGTGATGTGAACCAAAATCCTCTTCACATATAATACTTCATTTACTTACACAACCATCATTAGTTGAGTTGTCCCGGGGCTACAAATCTACTCCATCATTAACAACATAAGATTAAATTATATATATAATATGAATGAATGAAAACATTTAAAAGAATATATTTACTAATTAAAATATTTGATTCCTCTCATGCAATCACCCCTTTAAAAATTTGCATGCCCTTCTCTCCTATCACCTCGGTCTACTCCAAGAAGGATAGGCCAAGTCCTACTTTTGGGTGCCATAGGCCAAGTCCTACTTTTGGGTGCCATATACATGTAATTTACAATTTTCATCTGCAAAGTAATATTTCTTTTTGTTATTTATATTCAATAATTTACAAATTTCCGTTTCCAAAGCAATCTTTTTTTGTTATTATTATTTAGGACTTATGTGGCTATTCTCTCATTTTAACACACAGTTTCTCTCCTCACTAGATCTCACTTTTTTAGTTGCATATCACCGTACTAGAACTTTTTATTTCCTCTCATACAATATTCATGTATGTAGGTAAAATATCAATCAAGCTTCTCTATGTTAGTTTTAGCTTCAACATATAATGCTTTGACATTTGCAACCATCTTACATTTGGGTGCCATATACATGTAATTTAAAATTTTCATCTCCAAAGTAATATTTCTTTTTGTTATTTCTATTCAATAATTTACAAATTTCATTTCCAAAGTAATCTTTTTTTGTTATTATTATTATTCAGTACTTATATTTGCCTATTCTAACACACAGTTGATCCCCTCACTAGATGTCACTTTTGTAGTTGCATATCACGCTACTAGGCCTCTATTTCCTCTCATACAATATTCATGTATGTAGGTAAAATCCCAATCAGGCTTCTCTATGTTAGTTTTAGCCTCAACATATAATGCTTTGACATTTGCAACCATCTTACATTTGGGTGCCATATACATGTAATTTAAAATTTTCATCTCCAGAGTAATATTTCTTTTTGTTATTTCTATTCAGTAATTTACAAATTCCATTTCCAAAGTAATCTTTTTTTGTTATTATTATTATTCAGTACTTATATTCTCTCATTTTAACACACAATTGATCCCCTCACTAGATCTCACTTTTGTAGTTGCATATCACCCTACTAGACCTCTATTTCCTCTCATACAATATTCATGTATGTAGGTAAAATCCCAATCAAGCTTCTCTATGTTAGTTTTAGCCTCAACATATAATGCTTTGCCATTTGCAACCATCAGCTCCTTCTACAAGCCACAATCCCTTCTTGTCAACAAAAAATGAGATAGAAATAAATATGTTTTATAACATATGATAACACATAAACAATTAAAAATACATGAACACCATATTTTTACCCTCGAATCTCTTAGGAGAAAATTGAATAATATATCTACTATTTCTCATGGCTTAAAACAGGTCAAATCAACCAAAGTGAGCCCTCCACTCAATTCACGAATATTACAATAGAGAATCATCAAGCTTTTAACAACTTCATCACATATAATCCATGGGCTCTAAGACCATGGGCCACAAAAGTGATGTGCCCACATTTATGATTTCCTTTTTTAATTTATTATTACTTAGTATACAATCAAATGATGTAATCACGAGTCAAAAACATACTAAATCACTCCATAATGGCTTAGCTCATCATTCTTAATACTAATAAAAATCTTCGTTATATCCCTTATAACCTTGTAAAAATCTTCTTTTAGTAAGATGTCAACGAAAACTTCATATGGATGATCCAATTAAATACTTTCTTTTCAATATTTATCCAGTTTCTAAAATTTCTTATAACATACTATAGCCTTATGGCGTTTCCATTGCAACATATGGTACAATTGCAAGTTACTCTTTTTTGAAACCTATCAAAATTTCTCACATTAATTCGTATTAACCTATGTTTCCTATTCTTTTAAACGTATCAAAATTTCTCTCGTTCAAAATTGTTATTTAATGAGTTGTGCACTATTTGTAGTCACAAACAGCTTTATGAGTCTCTAGTGGTGCTGAACAAAGTTTGTGAGCCTCTAATGGGTCCTGCACTCTTTGCTCTCGCAAACAACCTAATTGAAAATTGTTATTTAATGGATTATGGACTCTCTGTGCTAACAAATAGTTTTACTAGTCTCCAGTAGGTCCTGCACTCTGCTCTCACAAAAAACTTTGAGTCCCTAGTAGATTCTTTCGATACAAAGACAAAACATGATTTCCAACTATGAAAATCTGAATAACGAGGAACTGGTTATCAGAAATTATGTAGCTTGCCTAACATCCCATGGCATAAATATCCAACTGTGGATCCTCTTTCCAACAACTTAATTAGTCTTCTCACTTTTGGATTTGGTTTCAGCCTTGTATGGTATCTTGATTGCAGATTCCTCGAATATTTAGGGGAGCAGTTAAATATTTGACAACATTTTTTTATTTAGATTGCAGATTCCCCAAATATTTGAAGGCGCATTTAAATTTTTGACTAAGTGTTTTATCTGGATTGTCGATTCTCCAAATATTTAATAATCTGATGGACATAAAAACCGTGAAATTTTTAACCACACCCATATCCTCGTCCATCCAATTGCCAAATATTCAGAAAATCGGCAATCAGATAAGCTCCAGGATATGGTGGTGGATGATATTTTCCAGGCATTACATGGATACAACCAGAAGTCTTTACACCAGCTGGTGGGCTGAAATGAATGGCAGATAGAGAAGATAACATTTGATCATCTTGAAGGGGCAATGCAGAAAATATTCTGTTGACTTAGCCTGAGCATATTCACACTGATAGAGATACGTACGATTTGACATCATCTTTAAATGTTCAAATGAATCATGAAAATAACTGAATCATTTTAAATAAGAATTATCATTGTCTTTAATGAACTATCCATATATATCAAAGCATTTCGAGGCCTGTTAAAAGTGCACTCGAGAAATATATATGTATAGACACATTGTTTTCTTTTTAATTGAATTGAGGTTGGGTGTATTTCCATAACAATGTCTTCCCTGACGAAGTCCATGCAATTTGATGGTTAATTTATTCACCACCCATGTAATTATATTTCTGATTATCACCTCACTTCAGCTGAATTGCAAGGCAGCACCTGCAAATGCCAGAGTGGAGTCCTTTCCAGGATATCATGGCAATATTAGTTATGAGATATATGCTGGGTAAGTGCCATATCTATCCAAGGTAAAGTATATTTATTCATGTCCATGTTCAAATGTAACAATAATTGAAAGTAACAAATTCACAGTGCCAGATTTTTCACTGGAAAGAATATTTATTCATTAACACAGTCATGTTCAAAAATAGCATCCATGAATTTGCTCCTGTTTGTAAATAAACAATTAGCTGCGTATTTATGCAAAGATTAAGAACATAACCAAAGAGTTCATAGCTTGTAGAATGCATGCTTATATGACAAAGAAAGACAGAAAAACATAGAAGATATACAAATCTCTAATTGTTATGCACAGACTGTGAGTATGCTTGAACAGGGTTTAATTTCTATGAATACTTAATAAATTTGGTGACAATTGAAGCTAAAAAATATTGAAGTCAAAATTGTTGCATGGAGAGTTCAAAATATGTAAAAGAGTAGGAGCGAAAATTGTTATATGGAGTGCTTAAAGATGTGATTCTACCACTCTTATATTCTATTGGATGACCAATTAACTGCATGAAAGTCTTTGATGTTTATCAACGGACAAAAATGTTAGACTCCATATGCGTATATGTATCTTAGAGATTCCTTTTACTATTCGAAATGCAATTTCAAAACAAAGATATTATAATCTATATAGACATTCAGGGTGAAAAGGATGTTTCTGATATATAGGAGAAGACTTCCTTAGTAGAGGGAGATTCGAGGTATCCCCAATTTTTATGCAAGGCATTTAGAACCAAATAAGTACGTCTAGGATGGCATACCCTTGGGCATATCGTTCTCTGTGCAAATTATTTTTGAGTGTGAGTGTCACATTTGGTTCTGTTGGCAACAATTCAGGTGTGAGAATGCAGAACTTTGGCCTAATTTGTTAGGAAAAGACAAAAGTATGAGCATTCTTTTAATGGAGATAAGTTTCCCTAGATATTTCAAATTGTTTAAGAGTGCGTTGTGTGTTCACATGTAAATTCGAAATGAATTATATCTACCAAAATCTAAAGAACATTGTAACTTCATTATAGATGCATAAATCTTATGTTATTTGCAATACAAGATTATTCTGCATCGCCGAAGGAATATAAAATTGGAGTTTTATTGAATGGTATGATTCCAGTAGGATCTATTGGCTACCAATTCTAGTGTTTGTGGCCATGGCCTCATTGAAAATATTGTTGGTTTGGGGATTACGACCCAGATATTCCCAGGGGCTTGTATCATAAGTTTTGTTAAATGTTTAGCAGCCCTCCAAGACAGATTCGTGGAAATGTTGATAAGCTTCCAAGTAGACCTTGTTTGCTATCAGGAGTAGGAAAGGCCCACAACGTTGCCGATTTTCACCCTGCACCAACAGCTTTGGAATGCCCGTCAAGCAGTACTTTATTTTCATGGTATCTGCATGGTCTAACTGATCAGCTTCTTCTTGTTCAGTAAAAACGCTATGGGAGGCAAGGAGCCTCAGAATTATGTAAAGGTATCCGACATCCATGTGTGAATGTGAATTACTAGTCGATGAGGAATTAGCAACAACAATGTGAAATGCAATATGCTCAACCGAAAGGGCACCTTCGTTGCCTTGTGTGGCGATAATGTCAGGAATGTTGAGCAACATTGTCGCTCTCAAAGCGAGGGGCTTGATGGAAGACCATATCATCTTATAAAGATGGATATTAAAAAAAAAATAAAATAAAATAAATCAAACACTAAATAAATTAATCATTATATTTTTGTTTAAAAATTAAAATTAAAGTTCTTTTTTTTTTAATTTTATTTGATCAAGTAAATAATTTTTAATTTTAAAATATAAATAATTTTTATGATTATATTTTAATATTTTACTTATTGTAAATTTATATCTGTAATTTGTTATTTGTGAATTTGTCTATAAAAAAGTTATAATTGGAGAATAATTCTAATTTTTAATTTTAAATATGTATATATTGAATTTTATAATAAATTTTGTTAAAATATGAGTTTATGTAATTTTGGAAATTTTGTGTGAATAGAATTTTTTTCAAGGATTAATTATAAGTTTAGTGTTTGAATCTATAATGTATAATCACATTTTTTTCAAGTTTTAAGTTGTTTTTTTTTATATTGAATTGTAAAATAAAGAATATTAATTTAGATAAAGAAGCTTGAGAATTTTTTTTATGAAGTGGAATTTTTTTAAGAATTTAATGCATGTTTAATGTTTGAATCTAAGATTTCATTTTCTTTAGGTTTTAAGTTGTTTTTACTTGTATTGAATTATAAAATAAAACTTTTGAGAATATGAATTTATATAAAAAAAAAACATTGGAAAATTTATATGAAGACTAGTGAATGTTTTAGGCACATTGTATAAATGGAAATGCCTTTAGAGGTTACTCACAAAGAAATTTGGTTTGGAACAATTACCATATGAGGGAGGGTGAAGGGTTTATTTTAGGCGATGAAAGAGAAAGGTACCATACTGTGGCGATGAAAGACAAAGGTACCATATGATGGTGGAGGGTTTAGTCTGGCTTCTATGCTTGGAGATTGGTGAATGTTTTAGGCACACTGTGTATAAATGTAAATGCTTTTAGATATTACTCATAAAGAAATTTGGTCTGGAACAATTACCATATGAGGGGGAAGGGTTCAGTTTGGTTGAGGTGATGAAACAAAGGTAACATATGATGGTCGAGGGTTCAGTCTAGCTGAGACTATGAAAGAAAAATGGAAGAGAAAGGAGTTCTGATCTAGGATGCAATTATCAACGAAAATAAACTCTTCGAATTGTCAATTAAAATAAACTCTTAGATTGAGCATTTGGGAAGGAAGTTGCAAATGGCTCTTTTTTGAGTAGATTGTCTGATTGTATTACATTTGACATTAACATTTTTTTCACTCAAATTGGGCTATAAAAACAATGACAATCCTATGAAAAGAAACTTGCCTTGATGCGATCATTATGAATTATACCTATAATGAAACTTATATGGGGAAAAACAATTACAATGATGGAATGAGATTAATTTTAATCAAAATTTTGTTTTAAATCAACACAAACATTTATTTTATTGTAATAATTAATATTAGTGACTCTTTTTATTTTATTGTAATAGTTAATATTAGCGACTCTTTTAAGTAAGATGTGCAAGTAAATCAAGGGGGACCACCAAGTGAAATGAGGGTATTCAAGTATGTGCAAGGAAATCAAGAGTGATCACTAAATGAAATGAAGGTATTCAAGGTATTTAAACGAAGGTAATGAATTATTAATTAATCAATAATAAGAAATATTATGAGAAATGACACAAAGCTTTTACATTCCTTAATGAGGTTCATAAATTTTGAACCTTAGATCATATGATGAAATGAAATGGATCCTTTCTTGATAGAAAAATAATCTTATACAGAATTCTCTAAACTGGTTTGGTGCTACTATAATGTGAAATGGCTACAAATAATAATCTGCTCAAGTTGGGCTTGAAACAGTTGAGTCAGCATCCTTTTATGTGGGTTGAAATAGATGAGCTAACAAACAGTTGAACCAGCATCATTTTATGTATCTAATTGCAAGCACTTGTCAAAATATACATCTTACATGCATGTGGCTTGACTGATGATGTTAAGCTGCCCTTATATGTTCTCGCCAGAGACTTGTGCTGCAAATTACCAATAATGCTAATAGTAATGTTGAAAGTCTTTCTGCAGAGCTTATCCTAATATCAACTCTAGTCACATATACACTCCAAGAAATGACTACATTCCTGCAGAACAAGGATACACTTCAGAATTAGAATGCATTTAATGCAAAAGTTCAAACCTTCTGGTATATTTATTCTAGCCTATAAAATATACCTTCCACAACTTTCTAATTTGGACTTCATGGGAAGATTCGAGGCCAATATCTTCCCATTTGGCTGTAATTGAAGCTCTTGACTCTCTTCTATTCAATAGGATTAGCACCATACGATTGTTGGATAAAGGACCTACCCATACCTGTAAGAAAACAAGCATTAAGAGAAATATACACATTACATTACAAAACAATCGAGATACAATAACATAAATAGATGGTCGGGAAAGGAAAGATATTAAATTATAGGGAACCATCGCTCATCTTTGCCATGAATACCTCCAGATTGTCATTGTTGTAGACTTTCTTGCCTTGTACTCCCAATGGATCTGCACATGATAACGATAACACAAAAGCATGAGGTGTCAGCCTAGTAAAAATGATGAGTGTTAACTACTTGGACTACACCTTGAAAGAAGCATATATATTATAATTGTAGTTAATGGTTGATCACAAATTCCAAAAGTTCTCTCACCTTGATTGACTGCAATCACCTCTGCATTGCTGAGGATCTCCACAATCCCAGAACTCATAGATCTCACATCACACCCTATCAACAATGGTGCCTGCATATAGCTATGCATGATTCAATGGTAAAAAAGGGTTTAATTTAACTTGGTACAATAGAGTAGAATATTTAAGGGAAAGGACGATATCATCATCATCATATCAGCAGGAACAAAGAACAAGATATGATAAGTACCTTCATCAGCGCCCAGAGGCTGAAATGTGATCGGTATTCTTCTCTGCTTAATTTGCCATTTCCTACCTCCAACATGTCAGGATCTGATCCACAGAATGCCCAATGAATCACTTGGAATAGCATTGATCAAAAAGTAAAATGATATATAGTAACCAGTTTTATATCTGGCATAGAAATTGGAATGGAGCCCTACCATTCCATCCACCTGGTCCTGCATAATGTGCCCATCTGTCATTCAGATCCACTCGAGAAGCTATGTTGCACTAGATGAACCATTCAGTTGGCCCCAGGCCAAAAATAATCAGTCCAACATACAATGTTCTCTGACTATTTACAAATAGAGCAATCCATGAAGTGGGTGTGACAGTAGAGCCTATGATCACCTAATCCAACTGTTGTTATTGTCTTATGTCATCCTCCAGCTATTTCCAACTTTGGCTCCCCAGGTAGCAAGATGATCTCTTCCCCTGCAAAAAGAACAGTTTGCATCTGAAGATATCAAAATTATGACATCAATGATTGAGAAATATATAACTTATTACTGATTTCATAAAGATCTACTGAAATCAAAACCTACCATTCACACAATGAATAAAATATTGGATGTCATGTTCTCAGAAGTGCATCCCTCATTCTTGGGTACCTAGAATTTAACACACAGATTCAATTTCCTAATTTCTGGATCCCCAAATAAACCAAATTCTCTTTCCTGTTGCAGTCAGTAGTTAAATTCTAGTAATGATATTAATCAGGCAAAGTTACAGTTTTACAAAGCCCTAAAACTGATC
>APFE031673724.1:91966-102673 GCA_000404065.3 Pinus taeda | reverse complement strand
CTTTTATGAAAAAGACTGAGTTCTCATATTGGTGTATGTACAGACTTATTACAGTAATAGTAAAACAGCTGTTGTTTCTTCTCAAGATTCTCAATGGATTATATTGTTCAAATGTGATGGTGTTTTATTTTCTTAATGTTCTTGTACAGCCTTGTTATAACGCAATCACTCAGAATTCATATCTTATGCTCTGACTTCCTGTGTGTTTGGCAAGCTGTGGTTTTTGTCAAGTATGTTTGAATAATTAATGCAAAGAGCCTTGACTTCCATGAAATGACTGTGCTTTTGTTTACTAAGTGTGTGAGACTCCATAGCCCAATGAAGACCAAATTTGATGTGTGTCCAACCAGCTTTATTTTCATAAATGTGTGAAGAGTTAGCCCTCTGTTGTTGTGATTAATTCTTATCAAAAGTTTGTGAGAGAGCCCTCTCTGACCAAGGAGGCTAATCTTTGGTCTAAAGCCTGGTCTGAAAAAGTTGCATAAGATCTCACTAGGTTGCAGCCCTTAGTGTGTGATTTTGTGACAACAGATGGATTGGGTGATGACTTGCTCAAAATTTAATGCCTCCCCTATGTCACATGCCCTCCACTAAGTTGCTCCAATCAATGCATGATGTGTGGCAGGCTCATAAGGATGTAAAGTGGCCCATAGCAGATGATGAAGATTGGTTGATGTGGCAGTGTGACTAGAAGCACACGTGGCAAGATAGGATTGGTTGAGAATCATTGATGACATGTGGCAATGAGAGATTTAGTGCACGTGATGATGTGGTAGGTGCCACATGGTATGTTGACTGGAAGTTTGGTTCAACAATTAGATGGGTGACGTCATGATGATGTCAACATTGGTTTGTCCATGGATCCCAGGACTTGGTCACATGGAAAGGGCACATGAAGTTTCTTCAATTCGTGTTGGCCCCCAAATTTCAAATTTGCTTCAGCCCAAATCAATCATGCACCCCCCCCACTACACACATATATGTGTGTGGCTTGTTCTATTAGGAGTGTGCTCACTCATCAAAATAACTATCTGGTTCAGAGACATCAAGGGTTGTCTTGTTAGCTCCGTTGTCTATCAGGCCAAAGGTGCTATCTCTATTGTGATCTTGTTTTGGCATGTTGTATTGTTAGTTATACTAGCATCGAAGGCACAGGTTGTGAGATTTTTTGTGTTAGCTCAAACGCGCAAATTGTAAGCTCTGTTGTGTTTTTCATCCTAAAGGCACAAGTCATGAGATTTGTTTTGTTTTGGTATATTGGCCCAAAGGCGTAGGTCGTGACCTATGTTTGTTGTGTTGTATTGGCCCGAAGGCATAGCTCATGAGTTATGTTATGTTGTGGTGTATTGGCTCGAAGGCATAGGTTGTGGGCTCTATTGTATTATGTGTATTGGCCTGAAGACGCGGGTCATAAGCTACGTTGTGTTGTTTAGCTCGAAGGTGCAGGTCATGAACTTTGTTGTATTGTGCAAATTGGACCAAAGGTGCAGGTGATAAGCTTCATTGTGTTTTTTGGCCTAAAGGCCTAGGTTGTAAGCTCTGTTGAATTGGTCGGCTCGAAAGCATAGGTCATCAGCTCTCTTCTTCATTTATGGTATGTTCTATTCTTAGAGCATTTTACTTATTTTTCTTCTTATTAGCCACAGATTAGCAATCACAAATACATTAAGTAAAGTGCAGATAAAACATTAAATGATCAATAGAAAACAAGCCAAGACAAGAGACACAAGATGTGGCGGCTAGCCAGGGACAAACCCCAATGCAGGGAAACCCTTTAATCAAATCTTCTTTTATCTTCAATAGTTCAGCAGAGAGAAATAGTACAAAATCAGAATTCTATAATTTTATATCAGCAACAACAAACCCTATATCAACAAAGTTAAACTTGGTCAAATGAGTGGAAATTGACCACCAATATGTTTGGTCAATTTCTGGTTAGCTAACCCTCAAACAGCCTGAAGAAACAACCCTTGAACAACCCTGAAAATGTAGTCAAATTGTAGTTGACTAAAGTCAACTTGCTACCCCAAACTAGGGTAGTCAACACCAATCAAACCAAAGGTCAGATCACCTCGGTTTTTGTACCAAAATCTGCGGCTTGCCTAAGAGAGGCAGCCACACCAAATCCGCACTCCTAGATTGTCCACACTGGTCAAAGAGATGACCTGCAACCCTTGCATCCTTCTTCCTATGTCTACGTTGCCCTACTATATCTTCTTTTCCAGCCATGCGTGTGAGAGAGAGAGAGAGACTCCTTTGATGCGTAGGAGAGAGAGAAGATGAGTGATGAGATGAGTTGCAAATGACTCAACCTCTCTATATTTATATGAAACGCTGGCCATGAGTGCCACACACTTAGCTGCTGGCCGACCTTGACAATTTGTCAAGTAATTAGAAATAAATTCATATCTCCATAAATACTTCTCAGAATCGGATGATCTTTAGATCAATCCTACACCTTTCGACGAGAGGAATCTAGGAAAAATATCAGTGGCCATAAATAAGGTAACCCACATGGAGTTTGGCCCTAGTTCTCAATTTTAACACTCCCTCTCAACTAGGGATAACTCCATCTGCAATCCGTTTGATTGTTGCTACTATCCCAACCATCAAATGCACTGCCCTGCACAGTTGGTCCTACTCTGCTCGAACTACGAAGAAGAAGAAATGATTGAGGATGTATCATACCATCCTCCACTGACCCGAATTCAGTCTCAAGGTGTGTCATACCACTCTCACTGATCCCAGATCATTATCATTGATCCTAGATCAATGGAGGTCATCCTAGCATAGGGAGTATGGTAGATACAATGATGCGTCCATCGATAGTACTACTATGGTCCCTAACCTCATTTCCTTGCTCATTGATCAGATGAGAGGTACTTCCCATGAGTCCCAGATTGCATGGGTAGGATGCCTTGACAGGAGAACTAATCATCCTATCCACAAGAGAACGAATCGTCCTGTCCAATAGATGCCATGGAGAACTAATCATCCTGGCTCCTAGGAGAACTAATCATCTTGTTCCATAGTCACCACAGAGAACTAATCATCTTAGCCCACAGGAGAACTAATCATCCTGTTCCACAGTCGCCATGAAGAACTAATCATCCTGGCCCATAGAAGAACTAATCATCTTATTCCACAATCACCATGGGGTGTCATAGAGGAAGGTTGAACCTTTCCCCTATACATAGTGCACCACCAGGGGATGGTGAATCGCCCTGTGGTCGCATGTCGCTCCAAGAAGTACCCCATGCTCCCTGGAGCGCCCAGAGCTCAATACATCATACTTGATCCTCATAAGAGGGTCTCTGAGCAACACTAAGTCGTTCTCGGAAAGTCAAGAATTTGACCTTTCCTAGGGGCTTTGTCAAAATTTCAGCAACCTGTTCATTTGTATCAATATGTTGGAGCCTTATTGCTCCCCGCTGCACCATATCTCGAATATAGTGGTACCTGATATCGATATGCTTGGAGAGATCATGGAATACGAGATTCTCTAATAAACGAACCCCCCTCTGGTTGTCACACAGGATCACGGTGGTATCCAATGTAAATCCAAACAGCTCACTGAAGATCTTTCGTAACCAGACTGCCTCACAGGAGGCCATACTAGCAGCAATGTACTCTGCCTCGGTGATGCTCAAAGCCACCGACTTCTGCTTCCTACTCATCCAAGATATCGAGGTAGATCCCAAAGAGAAACAACACTCTGAAGTTCTCTTTCGGTCCACCACACTGCCTGCCCGGTCAACATCGATATATCCAGGTAGTCTCACATCTCCAACAATGTATCTCAACCCATGAGTGATCGTACCACAAAGATATCTCAACAGATTCTTGGCACCAATCCAATGTGAGTGGTGAGGCTCAACCATATGTTGACTCAATGTGTTGACTGCAAAGCATATATCCAGACATAGTCTATACCTTCCTTCTGGGAGAAGCCACCAGCGACAAAACAAACCTTATACTTTTCCGCACTTCCATCAACTGCATGCTTTATCTTGTAAAGCCATTTTGAAGTGAAAATTTCTTTGTCCTAGGGTTTGGGGATCACATCGCAAACATCGTTTTTCATGATGGACTCATATTATTCGATCACAGTGAATCGCCCTGTGGTCGCATGTCGCTCCAAGAAGTACTCCATGCCCCCTGGAGCTCCCAGAGCTCAATACATCATACTTGATCCTCATAAGAGGGTCTCTGAACAACACTAAGTCGTTCTCGAAAAGTCAAGAATTTGACCTTTCCTAGGGGCTTTGTCAAAATTTCAGCGACCTGTTCATTTGTATCAATATGTTGGAGCCTTATTGCTCCCCGCTGCACCATATCTCGAATATAGTGGTACCTGATATCGATATGCTTGGAGAGATCATGGACTATGAGATTCTCTAATAAATGAACCCCCCTCTGGTTGTCACACAGGATCACAGTGGTATCCAATGTAAATCCAAACAACTCACTGAAGAGCTTTCGTAACCAGACTGCCTCACAGGAGGCCATACTAGCAGCAATGTACTCTGCCTCAGTGGTGCTCAAAGCCACTGACTTCTGCTTCCTACTCATCCAGGATATCGAGGCAGATCCCAAAGAGAAACAACACTTTGAAGTGCTCTTTCGGTCCACCACACTGCCTGCCCAGTCAATATCGGTATATCCAAGTAGTCTCACATCTCCAGCAGTGTATCTCAACCCATGAGTGATCATGCCACAAAGATATCTCAACAGATTCTTGGCACCAATCCAATGTGAGTGGTGAGGCTCAACCATATGTTGACTCAATGTGTTGACTGCAAAGCATATATCCAGATGGGAGTTCACCAAGAACATCAATGCTCCAACGACTTGACGATACTCTGTAGAATTTCATAAAACAGGTCCAACAGCACTACCACTTAACTTCTTGAAGTCAAGCTCCATCGGGGTAGTTACAGGCTTACAGTCCACCATGATGAATCTCTCCAATATTTTCACCACGTATTTTCCTTGAGATAGGAAAATCTCCCCTGGTTTCTGCCAGACTTCCAGTCCTAGGAAATAGTGCATAGGTCCTAGGTCTTTCATCTCAAACTCAGAAGCCAACTCCCTCTTACATTTGTGAATGAGAGGGTCTGCACCTGTTAGAAAGAGGTTGTCAACATATAGCACCAGTATGAGAAGCTTGTTATCTATAACCTTAAAGTAAAGGTTAAGGTCGACTTCACCCTTAGTGAATCCCAGCTTCATCAAGTAGCTATTGATCCTTTCATACCACGCTTGGGGTGCTTGCTTTAGCCCATAGAGGGCCTTCTTCAACTTGCACACATGAGATTCTCGATCATAAATCTCAAATCCTTCGGGTTTCTCCACATAGACCTCCTCCTTGATCGAACCATGTAAGAATACAGTCTTGACATCCATCTAATGTAGGTTCCATCCTTGCGAAGCAGCAAGGGCTATGATCGAGCAGATTGTGATATATCGAGCAACAGGTGCAAATATCTCGTCATAGTCTATACCTTCCTTTTGGGAGAAGCCACCAGTGACAAAACGAACCTTATACTTTTCCGCACTTCCATCAACTGCATGCTTTATCTTGTAAAGCCATTTTGACGTGACAACTGCTTTGTCCTGGGGTTTGGGGACCACATCACAAACATCGTTTTTCATGATGGACTCATATTATTCGATCATAGCATCCTTCCATACTTGATGCTTGACAACATCTATGAATTAGGAAGGCTCATTTTGGATGATCGTGCTCATGATGGTCAGGTATCCCTGATACCTGTTTGGCCTCTTACTTTCACAGAAGGTTCCTGTGGGTGCAATGTGTCCTTCAGCATCATCAAGTGTCCCCCTAAGCCATGAAGGCCTCTTCCTAGAAGAGGAAGGCTCTTGCGGAGGAGGATCAATAGGATCCATAGGTTCTTCCACATCGGGCATCGTCTCATCTTCCTTTTCCTTCCGTTCCCCGGTGTCAGCATCTTTCGATCCCCTTAAAGTAGGAAGATTGTCTACTTTGCTAAGAGCCATATCTTCATCAAAGGTGACATCATGACTAATCTCAACTTCCCCTTGACTACCCACATAGATTCTATAGCCCTTCGTATTTTCGCTATAGCCCACGAAGATTCCCTTCTTTCCAGATGCACCCAATTTATTCCTTTCTCCTTTGACACATTGAAATATACAGGGCTTCCAAAAATTCTAAAATGAGATACATCATGTTATTTACCAGTAAACATCTCTTTTGGAGTCTTGGAACCCAATGCTTGATGAGGGCATCAGTTTTGTACATATACAGCGGTATTTGCAGCTTCGGCCCATATAAACTTTAGAAGTCTTTGATCATGGAGCATAACACGTACAACTTCCATAATAGTACGATTCTTCCTTTCTGCCACACCATTCTACCCAGGAGTATATGGTGTAGTAGTCTCCCTCTTAATGCCAACCTCATTGCAAAATTCATGAAACTCATTGCATTCATATTCATTCCCATTATCAGTCCTTAAGGTCTTGATCTTCTTTTCGGTATGATTCTCGATCAAGGCTTTGAAGTGTCGAAACTAGGAGAACACTTCATCCTTCTTTTTCAAGAAGTATATCCAAGTCTTGCAAGAATAATCATATGTAAAAGTGAGGTAATGTAAATATCCTCCCAAGGAGTTCACAGGCATCATACTGGATATGTCAAAGTGAATCAACTACAATATATCGGAGGCCTTGCTTTGGCTTGAGGGGAATGGTCCCCTTTTGAGCTTTCCTTTGGCACATCCTGGACATAAACCTTCTTTCTCTAATATGAATTCGGGCATCCCATTTACCATTTTTCTCGCATCGGGTAGAGCTTTATAATGAAGGTGAGCAAACCTCTGATGCCATAGTTCAGACTGAAGGGATGTGTCATAAGACATGACGCCCAACGGACTTCCTCCGACCTGATATAATGAATCAACTCGAAACCCAAGAGTGAAAGCATCTTTAAAGTTATTTTTCCACACACGTACCTTGCCATTGTTGAAGGCCACCTTGTATCCTTTGTCCTCCATTGTTGAAATGGACACCAGGTTCTTTTTGAGATCAGGTACATATAATACATCTTGTAAATGGATTATATTTCTCTGATTCAATTGAAGAGTGATATTCCCTATGCCTTTCACAGGATATTTTGAATTGTCCTGAAGAATAATTTCCAGGTTGGTCTCCTTCTCTACCAGATTAGAGAGAGCTTCTTTGTAACCAATGAAGTGCCTTGAGGCACCACTATCAATAAGCCAATTTCCCAGCGAGTCTGGGGGAGCATTAGTAGAGAAAGCCACTGGTAGATAATATCCATCCTACTTATTGTTAACAGTGTTAGATTCATACCTGGAGTTTCTTGCCTTCTTGAAGGGTTGTCCTCTTCCTTGATTTCCGACGTTTCTTTTACCTCTACCATTTGACCTCTCATTCCTTTGATTTCCTTGAGAGTGACTTGATCATCATCTCGGTGTGAGTCCCTTTTATCAGGGCACTCCCTTGCATATTGGCCCGTTTTATTGCAATTGTAACATCGTCATTTTCTTCCACCCTTCGGTCCAACCTTCCCTTTGAATTTAGCCCCGGAATTGTTTCTTCTTTTAGCATGAGAAGAAAAAGCAAAGGGATGGCCTTTAAGTACGGGCATTTCTTTCTCTTTCATCCTTGTTTCTTCTTGAATGCATATAGCCATCAATTCCTCAAATCCAGGAATTACGTTATTGTTGAGAAGAGTAGTCATGAATATATACCATTCAAGTGGCAGTCCTCCAAGAGTTGTGAGTATCATTTCCCTGTCAGGAATTACTTCCCCAATAGATAGGAGATCGTTCTTGATCTCGGTGATCCTTAAGAAATATGCTTGCATACTCTCATATTTTCCCTTCTTAATTTCCTTCAGCTTATTTCTAAGGAACAAAACTTGATTTGCATCATTAATTTTAAATAAACTCACCAGTCTATCGTAGATTTCCTTGGAGATGGTCCACTTGGAAACATAGGCCACTAGGCACTTGTAAGAGTCTCGGATGATCTTCCTTGCTTTGACTTCTCCCTTGGTCCATTTCTTCCTAGCAGCAACGAATGCATTTGATGGAGGCTCAACAATTCTGCCTCTCACATGGTCCAACACTTCCTGCTCTTCTAATGCTAGATCGAGATACATCTTCCATCCGTGATAGTTAGACTTCTCACGGAGTTTGTCTTCAGCAGGGAAGTGCGTTGAGGACCCCATGATTTCTTTAAGATAGCCTTGCCAACCTTCTCTTTGGTGATTCCTCTTTCTCTTGCTCTTGCTTGGGCTTTGTCTTCACCTCAGCTCTGATACCATGTTAATTTATGGTATGTTCTATGCTTAGAGTAGTTCACTTATTTTTCTTCTTATTAGCCACAGATTAACAATCACATATACGTAAAGTAAAGTGCAGATAAAACATTAAATGATCAACAAAAACAAGCCAAGACAAGAGACACAAGATGTGGCAACTAGCCAAGGACAAACCCCAATGCGGGCAAACCCTTTGATCAAATCTTCTTTTATCTTCAATTGCAGCAGAGAGAAATAGTACAAAATCAGAATTCTGTAATTTTATATCAGCAGTAGCAAATCCTAGATCAGCAAAGTCAAACTTGGTCAAATGAGTGGAAATTGACCTTCAATATGTTTGGTCAATTTTTGGTTAGCTAACCCTCGAACAGGTTGAAGAAACAACCCTTGAACAACCCTAAAAATGCAGTCAAACTGTAATTGATTGAAGTCAACTTGCCGCCCCAAACTAGGGCAGTCAACACCAGTCAAACCAGAGGTCAGATCACCTCGATTTTCATGCCAAAATCTGCGGCCTGCCTAGGAGAGGCATCCACACCAAATCCACACTCCTATATGGCCAACGCTTGGTCAACGTCGGTCAAAGAGATGACCTGCAGCCCTTGCATCCTTCTTCCTGCGTCTGCCTTGCCCTACTGCGTCTTCTTTTCCAGCCACGCGTGAGAGAGAGAGAGAGAGAGAGAATCCTTTGATGCGTAGGAGAGAGAGAAGATGAGTGATGAGATGAGTTGCAAATGACTCAACCTCTCTTCTATTTATATGAAACACTGGGCATGAGTGCCACACACTTAGCGATTGGCCAACCTTGACAATTTGTCAAGTAATTAGAAATAAATTCATATCTCCATAAATACTTGTCGGAATCAGATGATCTTTAGATCAATCCTACACCTTTTGATGAGAGGAATCTAGGAAAAATATCAGCATCCATAAATAAAGTGACCCACATGGAGTTTGGCCGTAGTTGCCAATTTTAACAGTTGTGGTGTATTGGCTTGAAGGTGCAGGTCATGAGATCTGTTGTGTTGTGTATGGTTGTATTTTTGAATCTTGTCTAATATGCATGGTTAAGCCCAAAGTTATCCTTTAATTTACAAACAAAATCCTAATCATTAAATATGCATCTATTGGGTGACATGAATGACTAACTTAATAACTAAATTGGTTTTGACATTGTTTGATTTGAAAAAGGTCACATGTTTGAATTCAGTGGAATCTACCAGAATTTATTTTTTCTCACCCAATGTGCATTTTTTCAAACACTCAGGAATATCAAAAAAGGGCATTTTATAGAACATGCACTGAAAATATTCATTTTGTAGACAACGGACCAGAAAGTTGCAAATTGTAGAACAATTAACTATTTATAATGTTTTTGGGTTAAATTGACGGCAATTTGATTCTGTAAAAGGGGGAAATGGATTGTATTGTCTTGTGATCAATGTAAGGTACATGAAAACCATGAGGACATGTTTTGAAGGACAAGAAGTTGTTTCAAAGTATTTTTAAGTGATATTATCAAGTCAGATGTTGATGCAAGAAATTAAGGTTAAGGTAATGTTGATGTAAGAAGAACAAGTTGATGCAATGAACATATTTGGAAGAAGTATTTTGTGAAGAGCTTGTGGATCCAGTTTGAAAGATTGTGAAAAGTGGTCCATAATAGGTTGAAGAAGGAGATGGGTGTGTCTATCGAGGTTTGTGCCTCAATCATTTTGAATCCTACTACTAGTTAATGCTTGCATGTCATCGAAGTTGGTGCCTCAATTATGTTATAGCCTACAGAAATTCTATGCTTGAACATATCGTGGGTTGGTGCCTCCAAATTTATTTTTCGGGGGTTGGTGCCTTTATCAGGTTGGTTTCTGCAAATAATAATATAAAAAGAATTTGTGGTTTTCTCTCACAAGGGTTTCCATGTAAAATCTAGTGTTCTCATGCGTTGATGTGATTAGTGTTACTTGATGCACTGTCGTATTCACTGTTATGATGTGTGTTAGTATTGATGCACTACTATCTATTCAGTTAATGGTGAAATGGTTTTGGAATGCTAAATTGGCCATTACATTGATTCACTTTCCTGCCCCCTCTTAGAGTATTCTTTAGTCTAATTCTTTTTTCTCCAAATTTGAATTCAATTCATACGAAGCCCAAATTTCACTTAAAAAATTCACTTCAACTAATAATTTACATTTCTTATTTGAAGTGTATAATCAACACTTCTATACATTTCATAGTTGATTGCAATACCTAACCCAACAAGACATCGAGTGAGGCACACAAAAGATGCAACATGCCCAGGATATTGAACTTGAGACCCCCCATATGAAGATCAACTCACTAAACTACTTGAGCTAGCCCATTGAATATAC
>APFE031673724.1:73102-91801 GCA_000404065.3 Pinus taeda | reverse complement strand
TTATGGGGCCTCACCTCAAGGGAATTGAAGAGAGTCGAACTCGTCATCAGCAACAACTAGCAACAATATCAAATAACTTCACGTCTAGCTCTAGACCACTTGAGCTAAATCTTGGATGTATATACACACACTATAAATTGGTATACATAACATCAATCAGATCCACATAAACCAAATTCCAAGAACCAACGACCAATTAACTAAGAAATAATGAACAAAAAATGGATTCATCAATTCATGGTGTAAAAAGTGACTTTTGGATCGATGATAAATTATTCATTGTGCATGGACACAATGTTTCTCAAGACCATCATTGTTGGGATTGAGGAATATTCTAACACTACCTCAGGAAAGTTGATTTAACCCAATCCTTCTAGGGTTGGTGCATAAAGACAAAAGAACAATATCTTATCCAAGCATTGGACCCAACTTCCTTATACGAAGGATAAGCTCATATGTAATAAGTTGGTTTTGATAGGGTATTTACACAAAAATCCATCCACTTCTTATTCGTTCTATACTCTACTCCCACCCACCTTATGAATTTAAGCATTGCTCCATAATTCTCACAACCTAGCATTACATAACTAACACTTCTCCTCTGTTTTATGTGCAGAGAATTCCCCTCGAAAAATTAGAAGCATTTATCCAGCCATAATTTTCATCATTACTTGAATCTCCATCCTCGAAGATTAAATACTTAGTAAACATTATTTCATCGTTCATGAAACAAACTATGGATAAACCCAAGTGAAATTTGATAGACATTTGAAACCAATTCATAGACATAGGATTAATATCGATGTCTCTAACTTCGTCCAACACTTGCCGTTCTAGCCAAGTCCACCCTTTCAAGATCATAATTCAGTTTGAAAAATACCCTTCGCTCGGTTTATGGGGTGACTGACAGGGTCAGTTGGGGATCCCTATATAGTGAAAAATATTCTGATGTGCTAATTATTAATTATATTATATATAGTAGAGAGAGAGAGAGAGAGAGAGAGATTATGCATACATTTACCCATCACCGGTTCCCTATCTATGGCCATTTATCTATGGCTGGAGGAGCCAATACCCATCACCGATAGATTGATCCATAGGATCATGCGCCTACCCTACACAGGATAAAATCTAGCCATGATGTTTGGCGGAAAAGGTGGCGAGCAGGCCCTTGCAGATGCCATAAGGAGAAATTCAAGCTCGTGAAGAAGCCTCAAGGATATTCCATCTCAAGTATCAGTGACCCTACAGTCAAGGTGGCCACACAAATTTTGGTAGGAAAGGTTATGAGGAAGTGTCACGGCAGATGAAGTGCTGACACCAGTCGTTGCTCTTGCAGCTCAATGCGTCAAAGGAGTCTAGTTCAATTGGACATTTTTGGGGCTAAAAGCCCATGTTTTGGGGCTAAAATCCCATGTTTTTGGTCAATTTTGTAATAAAGTTGTACAGTCTCTGCATTTTGTGGTTGTGGAGAGCGAAGATGTCAAGAGTCATAAAGGGTTGTCCGCCCTTATTTTGTAAAGTGTAAAGTTGGTTGTAAAGATCTACCCATGGTCTGAAGACCATGGGATTGTATAAAAGGAGCTAAGTAAGTAAGCTCTAAGTAGTTTTAGAAGATAGCGGAGAATGAAGTGAAGAGTCTTGGTAGAGAAGTCTAAGTGTTTTGGATCTTAGCGTAGGTAGAGGCTCTGCAGCTGAGTGCACATAGGCCTAGGGTGGAAGTCCACAGCTAAGTGCGCAGACCCCTGCAGCTATGTGCGTAGGGCGGATATAGTCTGTATCAATCCAAAGATATCAATAAACTACAAATTATGTGTATTTATTTCCTGTTAATACATTTGGTTATATTGCATTTTGGGTTTAATTTACAATGTTTATGTGATACACAAATATATGTGATTATATTAGTTAATTGAACACAAGTAAGAATATCAATTTACGTGGCGATAACTGTGATTGTTTAGTAGGATAGGTAAAACACTTAAGATATCTTGGGAACCTGTACAATACGTTGTCATAGCAACACGAAAGTACCTGGGCCACGGGTTAAGGCTGTGCGAAGGTAAATCGTACACCTTTATGGAGGTACTGAAGGGTGGAATAAAGGGCTAGATTGACAAAGCCCTAAATCTTAGTGACCTCCGCGAAAGTAGGAACAAAGGGTATAAACTGACATCATGACCATCTCAGGGTGCAAAAACTTGGTTCCAGCATCCCCCCCATACTGCTTCAGGTGAGACTTCGGTCCATGCTCCGTGGGCTGATGTCAGAAGGGCTAGTAGTGTAGGGATTTGTTTGGCTAACTAATGCTCAACCTAGGTCAAGCCCCATAAAGCCAACAATGAGCTACACATAGAGGTAGATATAATAACAAGCATTGGGTTTTCTATGATCTAAGAATAAAATGTGCAATGTATACATGAACACTCCCTAATACAAGCCCATATTAATGGTTTGTATCTACATGGTGTGGGGAAGAGGGAGGGGGAAGGCAAAAGAATTCTCCTTCCACACATAATGCTTTATGATTATAATGGATAACGAGGATTAGATAACTTTGTATGAACCCCTAACCCCCCATATGCATTGAAATCTTACTACAAAGAAAATCTCTATATGATTCCTCTCCATGAAACTCTATCATTAGGTAATGGAGTTAACTATTGCCTTATCCAACTTAGAAATTGGTAAAGGTGCTTGGATTAAAGAAAGAAATAATTAGATGGTGTAGAATCCCTCCCTATATTTTTTTTACAAACTAAATTATCAAGATAATGAGAATGTGTATCGAATGTCTCTAAATCTCTAGAGGGAACAACTAGAAAGCATTGTAGGGGCATCATGGGGCACAATTTTTTTATCAGTAAATGAGAGTCTTGATGAACAACCTCCACAAATATAGAATGCAAATTGAGGAATTCAAGGGAATTCCCAACAGTGTGATGCTAAAGCAAGAGAAGTGGAAGAAGTTCAATGAATAGAAAGTGTCAATGGATAGTTTAGCATGAGACAAACATGCTTTAGAGTTAGGAATGCACCACTTCACTATGTAGGATTCAAAGGAGGTTAGTGAAACCATTATTATTATGTGATGTGATAAAATCGATAAATACATCATTATAGAGAATGGTCTCTCTAATCTCATTGACCATATTTCATCCCATATCAATCTCCTTTTTACTATTTTCTCTAATGAAGACTTTAAGCCCTTAATTGAACTTATCACACTAAAGACACTATTTGGATTTTTATGAATGAAATTAGCAACACGATTACCCAGGTGGAACTTTTTTTGGAAGCCCTCAATGGACTTTGAACGTTATTTGTTTTATTTATGTTTTGTTGCATAAAGTTAAAGGAATATAATAGTTTATTATAGTTTACACTTGTATGTTGTTAATAGGAATGGTAATACTTGTCTATCACCTTAGTATTTTAAAGGATTCCTTACAGTTAGTTTTGAAGAAGAGACAATTTCTCCTATTTTTTATTATATATATGTTGAATGTGTTATGATATCTAGACACTTTGGAGTTGGTTAATATAAATTTATTCTAATGTATCTTTAGGTAAAAGTGTGTTTCTTTAGTATCCACTAGTATGCATTTGTAGTTATGCAGTCCAATGGTCATGATATGTTCTAGATATAGATTGATCCAATTGCTCATATTATCCTCCATACTAATGGTTATTGAACCATGGCTTAACACATGATTTTTCCATGATCCTATTTAAAGAGCATGGAGGGTCATTTTTTGAATATTGATCATGAATAATTCTCTTATGCGCAATTTTTTCTTTTGCATTAATATATTGCCTCAAGTGGCCACATTGGTTAAGGCCATGAATTTTTTTCCCTCTTAAAGGGTTTTAACAATGTAAAACGTTGATGTTATAATCATCAATATGATTGTATGAGTTATTACTCGAGTTTCTCATCCTATCCTTATTTTGTCAAACTCGGTATCATATTTAGTTTGAAGATCCACTCTCGTTGTTGATCAAGATCTTAAACCTATGTTGCCACGTTTATGTGTTATAATATTTATATAAATTTACGAGTTGAGTAAACTATTTAATTGCATTTGAAGTATTTCTTTTAGTTGGAAACACTCTTCATTTCACTTAGAAAGTTTATGTTTCTCATTATACGGTGATTTTTGTCAAATTAAAAGGTATAAAGTCCGAATATGCACTATAAAAGAATATTTTACAAGTTAATATTTTGGTTTTATTGTTTTTATTCCTAGTTTGCTACTTTTTATGCTCTGTGTATGCTCTTTTTTATGTTCTATGCAATATTGGAAAATAAAAAATAGAGTAGAAAGTGTTTTCTTTTTTGTGTATTCTCTTTGCTTTGCGCTTTATGTGAACTTAACAAATGAGGGATAGAGAAAAAAAAACCTCATTTTCCAAATAAGCTAACCAAATTCTAATCCTAATATTATTGAGATTCAAAATATTTTCTTTGAAATTTCATTTGTTTTTGTGTGTGGTCATATACAAAATTTCCATAGACAAAAAAAATGGTTATGGTGGTAAGTGCACACTCAAGGCAATGAGTAAAAAAAAAAAAACCAAAAAAAAAACTTCCAGCTTTACTATATATTAAGTATCAGCTCACTTAATCCCCAATGAGGGTACGAGCTTAGAGCTGGATGTTGATTTTCAAAATGTGTGTCATGCCCAACACCTGTCCATCCCTCATCCTCGTGTGTTAAGGAAATTATTCCTATGCTTGAGGTTACCAACTCACATCCCTTCAGTATAAATGCTCAGAGGTAGTTGAAATTGGGAGGACATACGGTATTATTTCTCACACCACCGATTATAATTTCTCCATTGAAATGAATCAGGTATGTCTAGGTGGATTGGCTACGACCTTTGGAGAACCTGGCAGAGGGTTCTATGATATCATTGATAAGTGCATGAGATATGGGAGGAATGCTTTTTTTAAAATGTGTGTCGTGTTTAACACATGTCCCTTCTTAGACTTGGCACATTTTAAGTTTGACTTGAGATCAGGATACCATCAAGTACACATCAAAGAAGAGGACATCTACAAGAATGCCTTTAGGACTAGGTATGGGAATTATGAGTTTGTTGTAGTTCCATTCGGTTTTACTAATGCTCTAGATACCTTTATGTGCTTGGTGAATAGTGCCTTGCATCCATATTTGGACAAGTTTGTTATCATATTCATTGATGACATTTTGATATACTCTAAGAATGAGGAAGAGCATGTTGAGCATTTAACAACAGTGTTGAGATTGCTAAGGGAGCATCAGTTGTATGCTAATCTTAGCAAGTGCAACATCTTTCAGACAAAAGTACACTACTTGGTACATGTTGTTTCCAAGAATGGCATAGCAGTAGATTTGGAAAAGATAAAAGATATCATGGAGTGGGAAACTCCTAGAAGTGTGGGAGGAATTTAGATCATTCATGGCCTTAGAAGGTTACTATAGGAGGTTCATTAGTAACTTCTCACACATTTCATATCCTATTACATCATTGCAGAGGAAAGGTAAGAATTTTGAATGGAAAGAGGAGTGTGCAACCAATTTTGAGCAGTTGAAACAATTGTTGACAAATGCTCCAGTGTTAAAGATTGCAGATCCGGATAAAGAGTTTGTAGTATGTACAAATGCTTGCAAGAGAGGGCTTGGTGGATTCCTTATGCTGGAAGGAAAATTGATATGCTATGAGTCTAGGAAACTGAATGAGCACACACAGAACTATGTGACTGATGATCTTGAGTTGGCAGCTATTATTTGTGCCTTGAAGATGTGGAGACATTATCTTCTTGGCAGGAGGTTTGTGTTGATGAGCGATGACACTGGGTTGAGATATATGTTTGACCAGTCAAATTTGAATGCCAAGCAAGCTAGATGGTTGGATACCATTAGTGAGTTTGACTTTGATATCAGATACATCAAGGGTAAGTAGAATAGGGTTGCAGATGCTATCAGCAAGAAAGTGCAGTTGAACCATGTTGCAACAGTGAGCTCATATGGGACAAATTTACAGGATCAGATCTTATAGGGAGGACAATAGGATGACGGGTATAGGGATCTTATGCAAAGGCTACAACAGGGTAAATGTGATCAGGATGTGGCTTATCATCTTACAACAGATGACTTGGTGAGATTTAGGGAGATGATCTATGTGCCTGATGACAGTGAACTGAAGAAGCTTATATTGAGGGAGTTTCATGTAAAACCATATTCAGTTCACCTAGGATACCATAAGATGTTGACAACAGTAAAGAAGTTCTACTACTATCTGAATTTGAAGAAGTAAGTGGTAGAGTTCATGGAAAAATGTTTAGACTTCAGCAGGTTAAAGTAGAGTGTAAGCATCCAGGCGGGTTGCGTCAGACTGTTCTTATTCTGGAGTGGAAATGGGAGATCATTTCCATGGATTTCATTGTAGGTCTTTCGAGGACATCAAGGCACCATGATTTTATCATGGTTGTGGTAGACAGGTTGAGCAAGGTAGCTCACTTCATTCTAGTGAAGACTACGTATTCAGCTAGTGAGGTAGCACAAGTCTTCATCAAGGAGATTGTGCGATTGCATGGTGTCCCGAAGAAGATTGTGTCAAACATGGATGCCAAGTTCACTTCCAAGTTTTGGAAGGAGTTGTTTGTAGGAATGGGGACAAAATTGGCCTTCAACACACATTATCATCCACGGAAAAATGGAAAGACAAAGAGGGTCAACGAGATATTGGAGGACATCTTGAGGATGCATGTCATGCATCAACAGAGGATATGGGAGGAGTACATTCCATTGGTTGAGTTTGCATAAAACAACGATTATCAGGAGTCACTGAGGATGATTCTGTTTGAGGCACTGTATGGGTGAGTTTTAACACTCCCATTAGATGGGGTGATCAAGTGAACAAGGCACTTATTGGACCGAACATGTTGGCATAAATGGAACAAGAAATGTTAGTTATAAAGAAGAATATAAAGGCAGCACAAGACAAGAAAAAAAGTTATGCAAACCAACGCAAGGCATTTAAAGAGTTTCAGGTTAGGGAGCATGTGTATTTGTGCATCAAGCCCAAGAAGAGATCCTTGAGGATTTGATCATGTGCCAAGTTGGTACCACAATATTGCATGCCTTTGAGATCCTTGAGAGGATTGGACTAGTGGCCTACAAACTTGCACTTCCTCCAATAGTGGAAGTCCATGATGTTTTTCATGTTTCATTGCTTAAAAAATATGTAAAGGATGTTAATCATGTTATTGATTGGTTTGTATTGCAGGTGGAGAAAGAAGGAGAATTCCAGTTGCAATCGCAATGAATATTGTAGCGGAAACATCTCGTGCTCCGAAACAAGGCACTCAAGCAGGTTAAAGTGTAGTGGAAGTACTTTGTGCCTGGTGAAGCTACAAGGGAGATGGCTGATCAAATGCGGGCTATGTATCCTTCATTGTTTGTCAGTGAAGGCAAATGAGTCTTGGTATTTGTACATATTAAAGTATGGTTTCTATTGTAAATACCACAATGAGCTAAGTTATAAAGCTCCAATGAGCGGTATGGTTTTCATGTTGTCATGTTTTACATGATGGTTTTCTTTTGAGCGGGATGTTATTGTAAATACTGCAACGAGTTGGGTTATAAAGCTCCATAGGCAATATGTTTTTTCTCTTCAACGGTTTTGTTGGGTTTAGGTGTGGTTTAACATGGAGGATGGTGCTCCCCTAAGGGGGAGGGGTCTAACAGCTCTGGGTTAAAAGTTCATGTAATAAAAGTTAATAAAGGCAAAATAAGACCATGGGCAAGGGAAACTTATTCCAAGTTGAATGTTGGGAAAATAATCCTAGTGGGCATCACTTGTTGTGTTTTATGGGTAAGGGGAAATTGGCAAAGGCAATGGCTAACGCTTTGGAAATACAAAACGGTATTTTTGGCACATTATTTAT
Source organism: Pinus taeda (assembly GCA_000404065.3). NCBI lineage: Eukaryota > Viridiplantae > Streptophyta > Pinopsida > Pinales > Pinaceae > Pinus > Pinus taeda. Next base: position 83,865 of record APFE031673724.1, on the reverse strand, counting down.
GAAAATAATGGAAATTAGGAGAAAAGGAAGATGAAAGGTCACAGGTTGCATGTGAGGAGGAAAATGAAGGAAAATAATGGAAAATTGAAGAAATTAGTGGCATCATCAATAAAAAGACCTCAGCGCATCAGTTGGTAGTTTTTTTTCAACTTATTGTTAGTTAGTGTTAGAATTTGTCTCAGAGAGGAGAAAGCACCAAGAGGAGAAAGAAAGTAAGCAATCAAGGAAACGAAAGGAAATGAAAGGACAATAAAATAAGGACAAGGAAAGCAAAGGAAGGAAAGGATCAAGTAGCTTTAGCGGGAATACTTGCAGGTAACAAATTGCATATGTGATTTCCCAGTTGGTTTTGACATGCATGGTATGTGCATATTGGTATTTGGTTCTTTTGTTGTCACTGGCATGGATTTTCCAGGATTCAACTATGGATTTTAGACTAGCCTTGCCATTTCCGAATAGCCATGGTGTGATGGGATTCTTTACTGGTTTGAGATTTGGTTTTCGGATGGTTTTGGAATTCGGGGTGAGGTAGTCTTAGGAAAATTCCCAAAGGCTTAGGAATCCCTTGACCGGTAACGACGGGTTACACAGTAAAGCCTGAGGGTGGAGACAAGAAAATTCATCAAGGATGGTGAAGAAATTTTGAGGCATCCAAGCTCGGTTTAGTGTTGTGATCTCAACACCGATTTAGGTGAGGTCACGGTATGGTGAGGGTGGAGGTGGTTTAACCTCTAGATTCCATTGGTTGTTTATGGATTGGTTATCCCATGAGATCCCACATTCATGCTTAGAATATAGCATGGGAGTGATAAGATAAAGGAAAGATCTACTTCAACCAATCTATGGTTAGGTGGAAGGTGGAATTCCTGAACTCAATTGGTAACTACCTATGGTTAATAAAAGCTAAGTTTCTCTTGATTTGATGAATAAATGTACTTGTTATTATGTGGCTTTAATGGCTATTCTCTTATGGTTATTTATTTGGTTATATGCTAATTATAAGCATGGTTTTATGATAGATCTTAGTCATGGATCTATTGATGTTTTTACTTGTAACTGAATAAATAATGAATGTAAGACCTAATTGATGTTATTACAACTAATGTGAGAAGGTAGTGACCATTTTTGTTAAACCTCAGATAAGTTTTCATTCCCTCATGTTCAGACTTGCATTCATGGCCTATGCATTACATATCTTCCAAGTGTTTAACAGAATGTCAGTCTCAGTTGGGGATGGTTAGGTGAAGTGTTGGTTCCAGTTTTTGGTTGACAAGCATTTTCTTCATGTCTTTTATGAGTTCTGGAAGTTTCATGGATTTATGGGCAGAGGCTTAGCCCCAGCCCTGGAAAGTAGCCTTAATTCACGTATTTGTTGGCACAACACTGGAAGAAAAAGGTCTTAGTCACATTGATGAAAGCCTATGGGATCGATTGGGAACCCATAGTCGCATGGAGGCCTTATCAAGGGAGCGAATGGGGCTCTAGGTTAGGGAAAAGGTGAGTTTTCTTTAGGGTTGGACACCTGGAGGGGTTGGGTTACTCCTAAAGGTCTTGTGGCACCTGAGGGAATTCAATAAGGTCTTGTTGTGTCTATTCCATTTCCTTAAGGTCATTTAGGAGGTTGATTCATATCATACTAACCTCTCAGCTCATTTTTACCCCAAGAAAACCAATGAAAGTGTGTAAATGTGGGAGGAGACGACATTGCAATTCATTACTTTGAAAAATTCTTAATTTGATAAACCGCTTAGAATAACATGCTTAGATTGTGAATTGGAGGTATAGAGTGCCTTACCAATTGTATCTATTAGAATAGTATCAAGAACTCTATACTCAATCTCAAAATTTTTCCAAACATCAACTCCCAAGGAAATGAGATAGGTATCCATTCTTATCTTCCAGAAGGCATAGTTGGATCCATCAAATAATGAAGGCTTCCCTATTTCTATGATCGTGGCCATCTTCTCTTGAGATCAACCTTCCAATTGTTAATTGTTCCCGAAGGAAACCTTATCTGATACCACTTGTTAGACCAATGATCACATTGAGTGGGGGGGTGAATCAATGTGGCAACAATTTTATCATTTGACAATTATTTATCAATGAACAATTGTATAAAAATGTATCGTAATTATTTACAACATATCAATAAATAGAACAATGCATCAATAAGCCATCATTAGATCACCAATACATCAAGAGGCCATCACGTCAACATAAGAGGATAAAAGCTTTTATGTGGAAACCCTTACAGGAGAAAACCACAAATTCTTCTTCTTCTTCAATTCATTACATATATTTGCAAGCACCAACCTGTTCGAGGCACCCACCCCCAAGATATGCAAGTAACTAATTGTGGTAGGATACAACCTTATTAAGGAACCAACCTCGAAAATGTTCAAGAAACTACATACTATAGGCTACAACATGATTGAGGCACCAACCTCAATGATATGCAAGCTTTGACTTATTGTTGGCTCCAACATGATTGAGTCACCTCCTTCTTCAACTTCACGTGGACCACCTTTCATAATATTTCAAGCTATATCCACCTACGTTTCAATCAATATAGGTCTTCAAATTAATCATGTTGCTACTATCATACTGCTTTGATCAACCTATTATACCTTGTTCATACTTTTCTCCAACATGTTCATCAATATGGTCACACAAAACCCTTATCGAAACCTATTCTTTACATATACCCAACATCAACTACAACCTATTCATAAGCTCCCAAAACACTTTTGAACATCACAAATACATCATAAATACTTTTCATGTCTCTGGGACTATGAACCCTGATCATCATACTTCTCCCATAATCCAATTTAACTTTGTAATGAACCTAGAAACCACTAAATACTATATAAAACCAAATATTAAATTAAATCTTCTACAAATTTCCCTTTTCAAGGAATGCTCTACAGAATGGCCATTTTCGAGTAATGGATCTATATAATGTTTTACTTTTGGTCCACTAATTTTTTAATAGAATGCTCTTTGGCAATTTAAAATAAAATAATAAAAATGACTTATTACCTTGTGGGAGCTATATTTGAACCTCCTAGCTCGGTTCCCAATCTGAATTTGCCACCAATTGTGCTAGTCACTTGTCCTTGGAATATTATGATCTCAAACCCCTTTTATTGTAAATGATTTCATTCCAAGGGGCAAAGCTCAGGTTGCGACCCCGTGTCACTACCCATGGGTAGGTCAATTATCAACGTGTAAATGGGGAACCAATCATTGTCAAGGGGAGCGCTAATTATTGTTTTGTATTAGCGTCAGCCCATGACACCAATCATACTATGATAATCGATCACCATTTTGTATCAAATTCGGTCCATGAAACCAATCATATTAAAGAAATCGATCATTGTTCTACCTTGTCACAATATTTTAAAAATTGTGTTTGGATATGTCAATAGAGACATAGAACATTGGCTAGAACACATAGAAATACTCTCCCCAAGATTCGAATCAGAGTTAATCCACAAAACCAATCATACTATAGAAGTTTATCACCATTCCATCTCTATACAAAACGTAACCATTAATCCTCATTCCAATCTTAAAAAAAACGTGTTTGAAGATGCCAATAGTGCCACATAACATTGGCTTTAACGCACAGCTCAGATGTTAAACATCGATAAATACTTCCACAAGATTTGAACAGGAGTTAACCTAGGAAACCAATAACATTACCACAAAGATCAAACCACAAGTGTTTCATTTCACTTCAGCAGAAAGAGCTTATTTACAATAGTTTGGAAGTCCCAGGGCTCATGGGGAGTCAACAATGGGCCATTTTCCACACCTGTAAACCTAGAGAGGCTGACCATGTGACCATATGAATAGTTGACCATGTGACCATTGGCGAGAATGAATTTGAGCCCTTTTCTCAATGTGACCACACAATGAGACCCTGGCCCTAGGGTCCATGTCCACCCACATGATGACATTAGCATGATGGCATCATGCCACGTGGCAGTTTGTGAGGGGTCTCACTAAAATTTTCACCAATCAAAAGTTTCCAAATGTAACTGCCACGTGGCATCCCCTAGTGGTGCCATATCACCTATTGACATCATCTATTATTGAAGTGTCAAGCCACATCACCACAACATAATCATGTTTCCATTTCATTTCCTTTAGCTAATCATGATGTGCCACATGTCACTTCTGCCATTTGTTAATCTGGGATTTGTTATCGCCACATCATCATTGATGAAGGGGTCCACATGGAAGAGACAAATGAGATTATCCCACGTGTCATGACAGGAATGGGTCAACATGGTTGTTAACCATTGTGCAAGTTAATGCATCCACTTTCATTCAAATCTTTATCTAAATGCTAGATCCATATGATCTAGGAAAAGATGCACGACCTTTAGTTGTGTTAAATTTCATGCAAATTTCTGTGATATCCACCATAAATTTGATCACAAAGCCATAGATCTGCCCATAATATGCACACTATTTAATGAATTTGGTGTCTGTAGTTTTCCCTAATAATTTAGGTCCTTCGCTTAATGTTGATCTTCAAATGGCCATACTTCTCATCCAAGAGGATTATTTCAGAGTGTGATATACCATTGGAAAGGTATCAACAAGGACTATCCAAAAATACTAGTCATAAGCTCATTAGGACATCATAACCTCATGACAACCCAATAAAATTCACACCTATTTTGAATTCACTTGATGAGAGAATGCAAGAGATCCAACTGTCATATTGCTTCCTTTGATTCATGAATGACAATACTAATTCCTTTGGCATTCCCTTTTACATCAATGACATTGGTTTTTTTTAATGACAATAGTAAGTGCAACAAATTTATCCTCTAGGGTCCAAAATCTAGCTGGGGTGCCTCCATGTCATCTCCATGGGTCTCCAATTATCAAAATAGGGCCTCCTCTCTTTAGCGTTAGGGATCTATCAAGTGCAACAAGCCCTCCTTAGTCTCTCATTTGAGCTTTGAATCTAACCCTACCCATCAGGGTGTGTTAAGGCCAACTTGGGGGCATGTTGGGTCCAGTAGTGTAATCATCAATAATCCTTTATTCTTAGTCCCGAGGGTGCTCTAGGACATGTACTATCTACTCAAGTCATTATGAGGTTGAATGATCTCAATGTTGCATCTGTTAAGTCATATGTCTCTCTTAAAAGGAATGGGTGCCTGTGGAGTGAGTTCCTTCAAGGCCAAGTTGTTGTGTACCACATCACAAAACCAAAACTAACTCAAGTGAAAGTAACCATCCATTAGAGACTAAGGTCATATGACCATCTAAGTGGAACAAACTTAGATGTTAAGGCATATTAATACTTCAAACTTGGATCACCTTCTGATATCTAACTAGACCAAGTCCTGTAAAGGTTTTCCCTACCTTGATAGAGGTGGCTAATGGTCAACCCTATTAGGTGCTTCCAATCCTTGATAGGAAGTTGCATTTCCGAGGTCAACCCCTCAATTAATAGGTTTTAGATTAAATATATGGAAATGGAAGGGAAAAGTCTTCATGGCCAAGTGCCATGGTCAAGGGGACTAACTGATGGGGAGTACACATCCCAAGTGTATTAATACAAGGAGGGAGCAATCGTGGAGGCATGAGTTTCCCTGCTCTCCCTGCTTTTTTCACCTCTCTAATGTGCCTTTTACTTTTTCTTGATAATTCTTTATATTGCGGTGCATAGCTTAAGGGTTAGAGCTTGCTCTTTATGATGTATCATTTTATATTACCCCTTACGATGAGACATTTTATCGCTCGTCAAGTTTGGTACATGCAAGGGCTCCTTTTGATGTAATAGATCATCATGTGCTCAATAAATAGTTGATGGCTAATGAGGAGGGTAGAGCTCATGCTAAGATTTTTATCACATGCTAACTTATGTCCTAAGCATCTTTTTCATTTTAATTTTTTCATTTTCTTTTGTTGTGGCTATGATATGATTTTACATTCTTTTAGCTACATCAACCTCTAGGGAAAATTTTTTCTGCCCTTCAATGAGTCTAAACACGAGCGTGCCAAATCCCAATGAACCAATGATGAGTTAGGCCTGAAGAATGGAGTTGGTATATGGGGCTTTTAACGTGGCATGGAAAGTGTCAAGTATGGTGTAAGGGATAATGAACATCCTATGTCAATCTGGTTTTTCCAAGTAGTTCCCCTCATATTACCCTAAGGCCTCAAGGGAGGTCCAACTATATTAGGACTAAATATTAACCCCCCTGGTAAGGCGAGAATTTTTTTTTATAGTCAATATTAGTAAATCTTCCATATCACCCCTTTATCCATACTAAATTCCCAAAACAAACAAGCATAAACACATGATTGCAAAATGATCAAAGTACCTTTTGAATAGCAACCCACCTTCATCCAAGTGGAAATGTCAGATGGTGAGAGGTATGTGGCTAATGCAGATGGTGGAGGCATATGGTATATAATCATCAAATAGTGAATGTCAGGGGTTGTTGGCTTGTTGGCTATTTGGTTGGATTTCAAATGTAGGAGAAAATTTTCCTCTTATGGGATTACCCATTTTGGTGGGTAACAAGACCCTAAATCACCAAAGTTAGAACTACCCATAAAATGAACCTTATAAGTGAATAACTCCATTTTTTCTACCCATAAATTGCCAAAATATATTATAAACTATATAATGATTGATTTTATATCATACTCCCTAGTTAGGGATGCTTTTGGTCCCTAAAATATTTTATTGAAGGAGGTGAGGGAATTTTTGCTTTATATTCTCCATGGAATAACATTTGGCATTTCATGGAAGTTTTCATTTGAATCCAAATTTCTATAGTTTTTTTTGTGTCTAATTGTTCTAGACTTCTTCTATAAAACTAGATCTTGTGTTAACTCTACTTAAGCTTCTAGTGCTAAGTCCTCTATAGTAAGTAAGACTTTTCTATGGTTAGCAACTTGGAAGGCTAATAGAATTTTGGTTGTTGCACATTCACTATGGAGTAAATGAACATATATGGGAGTAGATTGAAATAGTAGGAATGATCACCCACCTTCTCTACTACTCCAAAGGGACCATACCACAAAGCCTTGATCTTTTTACCAAGACCCTGTAACCTTTATTTATTTAGATATAACCAAACATTATCTCCCACCTTGAATATTTTCTCAATTATATGTTTATTAAGTTGGGCCTTATACTTTTCCTATGACTTCTTCAATGTCTCATACACTTGAAAATGGATCTACCTAATTTCATTAATGTTTTTTCAACCTCAAATGTTTTTCTTATGGTGTTTGAGCCTTCACTCCTCATTGTTGTCCATATATAACATCTAAGGGTAATTTAGAAAATACCCAAATCAAGTTTTAAAATCAGACTTATTGGTAGATGTATGGACTAGTTTTTTGCAAGGGTTCTACATGTAAATAAAATTTTCATCCAAAGTCCTTGGATGCTCATGATTGCAGCCCCTCAAAATTTGAGCCTATGCCTTTTTTATTAGCTACATTATCCCATATGTCCCCACCTATCAAGACCTTTCCTTGTCTTTGAAGGTGGTTTTTTGGGTGTCTTCTTCTTTAATCCATAGCTAGTTAGTATCCTGATTTGAGATCCAACATTCTGACGTGTTTGGCATGCTACAAATAATCTAGCAAGTCATCAATCTTGGGAAGAGGGTATTCATTCTTGAAATTAATCTTATTCAAATATTTGTAGTTGATACAATCTCCAATTCCTATCCTTTTTGGGTACTATGATGATAGATACTGCACAAGGCGAGATGCTTAGTTGAATTACTTCCTTCTCCAATAGTTGTTGCAATTGTTTCTTCACTTCATCTACTTCCATGATGGATTATATGTATAACACAATGTTTTACAATCAGGATTCAAGTCACAAATGTCTTTTTCTCCACTTCCCTCTAAGTTATAACCTTTAGGCTCCTTGAAAACTTATGTGTGTGCTCAAAAAATCTCCTCCAACTAGTTTGTTTACTCTTTAACTAGTACATGTTCTAGAAATGGATTTACTCACAGGGGCTTCAGCTTGTTGACCAATATCTTATCACATTCATTCATAAAGGCAATTTTTAATTTGTGAAAAATAAATTCAATATATTGTAAGTATTAGTGGGGTGATGAAGCTTATTGAAGGGGTTATACATATTGTGGGTATAAAAAAAGGGTAGCTAGTAATTTTTTTTTTTTGGAAAGATGTATTGGTAGGGGGTTTAACAAAAGGATTATGGGAGGTATGGATCAATATAAAATGAAATCATGGTTATTTTTTAATGTTGCATGAACACATGTGTTATGTTAGAGGTTCATTGAGTGAATACCATGTATCTTTACTTTTACCAATTAATCTCCTAATTGGTCCTCTTTTAAGAAGATACACCAAATTCCTACTAGAATTAATCAATTTATTGGCTTGGTTAGCACATACCAGACATCTTAGATTTACCTTTGCATGAATTTATGATGAAGGTACTTCCCATCATTAATCAAGATACACTAGTTTTCTCTCCTCATGAATATTATATCCCTCATGCACATGTAGGGGATCCCAAACATTCCAGAGACTATGCCACACATAGCCACTAGTACTTCATCTACCTCCATTTCATCAGTATACTTTAAATTCATAACAAATTTAATAATACATCGCTAAGCGACCTTGAGATCTATATCTTTATTTACTCATCCCGATGGATATGAGTGAGGATGGTTGTGAAATTTCAACCCAAGCTTGCCAACCAAATATTTTTGAATGAAGTTGGCCTATGAACCATAGTCAAATAGGCATCCACCTTCGTATTCTTGACTTGGATATTAATGCTGAAGAGTTTTTTCACCTCATTCTCTTCATTTGTATTGATGTTACTCAAATTCACCTTCTTTTTCATATGGTGCAAACAATTTTTTCATCTACATATGAGTTGCTCTGTACCTAGTTGCTCGAACCCATGACTAGCGTGTTCTTCTTCTTGACATCCTTCTCATGGTTCTATGGATTAACTCTAGATTTGGCTTCCAACACTTTTCTTTGGCATAACCATCAATATTACAATATTTATAGTCATTTATTTGATCCTTGCATTGATATGCAATGGTTGTTGTCTTCTTTTCTTTCTTTTCCACTTCTTCTTTCCCTCCTTGGAAGCATCAAAGTCATATTTTTTCTTGGAACCACTTGGTTGTTTATTATTCCTACCCATTTTCTCTAGATACTATGCTTGCACATAAGACTTATCAATTGTTTTGGGTTTAAAGGGCATCATTTGCCTCATAAATGACTATATAACCCACCCAAATATTTGTTAAGTACATTCAGAGTCATTGGTGGATATACCCAATATAATGGCAATTTTTTGAACTCAATGGTGTATAACATAATTACCAATCAAACCAGAACTATTACCTAAAAACAGGTACTCTAGCCCAAAAACCCCCAAAAAACATGAAAAAACAACCCAAAAATAAAAATTGTGTATTCCAGAACGATGTTTTAGGGTAAATTTTCAACAATGTTTTTTTAATGGAAGGAAAAACCATTTTTTTGAAAAATGGATAAAAAACACCCTTAAAAAAAGTGTTGATTCTAGAATAACAAAAAAAAAAATCGGGTTACAATTTTGATTTTTTTAGCAATGGAATTAAAGATAAAATATCCGGACTTTGAAAAACTGTAAAATTCCAACAATTCTCAGAGATGATGTTAAAGATAAAAGATCATATCTCAAATCCTGATAATTCCAATAATTTCCATTCATGTTGTTAAAGATAAAACGAGTGGTCTTTAGTGCGACTTTTTGGAAGTTTTTTTCTAGTGGAATTTTCCAGTCGAATTTCTTTAAAATCCGAAATGAATTCATTGAAATCACAAGTTTGATGGGTAACCTTTGCACAATAGAAGTGCCCTAGGGTTTTTCAGGGTGCTTAATCCATATACAGTGAAAAAACTAGTTTAAATAACACAAATCAAAATTTCACCACAAATTTTTCTGCCTGATTCCGGCACCAGAAACTCCAAAAAGTTGCACTAAAGACAACTCCGAGATAAAATATCTTGACTCTAAAAACCCTGAAATTGTAATTGTTTTCAACCTTAACATTAATGATAAAATATCATGACTTAGAAAAACATTAAAATCTTGACAAATTTTCAACCTTGCAATTAAAACCAAAGATTATGACTACAAAAAAGTCTCAAGTTTTCAAAATATTTCAAGCATGACATTATGGAAAATTTTTATGACAAAAAACTTTAAAAATAAACATCCAAGAGTAATTTATTCTTTCTCGATATATTGCAACAAAAATTTAAAAATCAACCATCAAATTGACACATAGTGTAGGTGAACTAGACCTGTTGTAATGAAAATTTAAAGACCAACCATGAAATTGATACATTGTGGGGGTAGACTCGATTCATTATCGAAAATTTTAAAATCAACTATCAAATTGACCAGAATGGGATCGGGTTGCTAGACGAGCATCAACACGAAACCTATAGAAAAAAATAAAAAATAAAAACCAAAATAAAAAATAAATATACACAAAAATAAAAATGAAAAATACAAAAGATTTTTTTTTTTTCAAATATTGAAAAAAAAATACACACAAGAATAGTACAAAAGAAACAAAAATTTTAATTGTAAGAAGAGTTTCGGCGTAAATCACATGAGAAAGACTTTTGTCGACGCGTTTCGAACCAACTAGTGTGGTTCATCGTCAGGACAAGTTGAAGACAGATCTGAGAAAGAAAAAAACAATGAAAA
>APFE031673724.1:27052-67303 GCA_000404065.3 Pinus taeda | reverse complement strand
TTTTCTTTAAATTTTAAATATGACCGAGAATAAATCTTTTACTATTTCCACAAGTCAAAGTGGTATATTCCACGTAGAATATACTTACACGGTCAACATCTATATCGATAACTCTATCCTTCCTCCCAACCAGGCAAGATAACCGAGAACAAAATCCTATATAAACTAATTCATCTATATTTCCTCAATAAAATAATAGAACATTTTGTATATTATATACGAATTTATCCTTATGCTTTTAGTCAAAATGCAGCGAATACAGTTGTCATTGAAATGGCATGCCAGAACTTTTCTGGTTAGCGAAGGCAACTTACCCATATTTCAAGTAAATTAAAAGTCCATGACACCACGATTATGAATTTGGAATTTAGTTCCCATAACATCAGTTTCGCATTTTTTGTCAAAATCAATTTTGTTATTTCAAATATTGAATTTGGTTGCCTTTTCGTAAAAGAATTTATTTTAAGGAAACTTTCATTTGAAGCTTTCTATTTTTTACTGTTAACCATGTAGCAACCTGCACGTACACATGTCCAGTCTTAGTTCTGTATAACTCTGCTAACTGTTGGATCCAAATCTGGGAGATAATCCCTATTATTCTGAATGTTAGCTTGGATGGCTTCTATATATATCCAATGACATGTTAAATGAAAGAGACAAAAATCTAATTTACTTAGATTTAATAATGTTTATTATAATCGACGTTTCTCACAAATCACAAACTATTACGAATGGTTAAAAAATAAAAAATAAGATTATTTATTTCAAAACCAGTAAAAAATTCTAATATGGTTCAGCAATAACATTAAGAGGGGAGGTTAAAAAAACTATTTATTTGTTATTTCTTCCTGATCATATATAAATATTGTAAAACAGATCAATAATTTTATTAAATCAACCCATGACCCCAAAACCCGACCATGACGTGTGACACGGCTGTCTAAGGCTCCACGTGGCGTCATTGTCATCCATGATGGTACCGCTGCCTTGCAACGCGCCGCTGACGTGAATTCAACAACGAGTCGCCGTCACATGTCTCCGTCGTCGCCGAACGAAGAATGGTCATCGCGGTTTCGAACGAGCTGAAGACTCAAACGCCCGTCCTGAAGATATGCGTGCAAGAATTCCTGCCGAGGAACCTTCACTTCTTGCAGCAGAAACCTGCCATCCTTTCTCAGGGGCTTCAGGAAAACACACGGTTGCCCATTTCTCGCTATAGAAGGCAGCGGGGGCGGGAACTTTGGGGCACTAGCTGTAGCGCAGCTCTGATCGACACACCTTTTTTCTCCCACGGGACCGTGACCCTGAACGCACATCGTGACCCACGCTGAATTCATGGCATTATCTGCTCCGCCTTTGGCATCAGCATATAAGAAAAAATTTAAATTTAGTTGTTCATTATTGGTTCATTGTCCAATGTCAATAGTAAAGGTGATTTAACAATAGGAACTTCACTAATTAAGCTAATAGGATAAGACTTATTTAATTTGATTTAGATACTACAAGAAGAATTAGATAAATTGAACTAAAATAAAAGACAAGAAAGTAACACACCACCTATCAATGAACAAAGTATTTTTGGGAAATCTCAATAGAAAGAAAATCTTACTAAAAAGTGAAGTTTATGCCAACTCTTTTCTTCTTGGTTATGAAATGAAAACACAGAGAAATGACCACACTCACTATGAAGTTTAGACACTATGACTACTATAAAATCTTCTATTTCACTATGACTACCATAGGATCTTCTATTTCCTCTACTCCAGAGAGCATTTGATTCATTGTCCTCCTCTCAGTGCTTTACTCTTATATAGAAGAAGATGCCAAAAGATTCAATATAATAAGAATGGAACCCTTTGTTTCTTAATAATATGGTATTTAACATGAAGTGATAGTTGTGTAGGATTAGGGTTGGAATTTTTTTTTCCATATCTCAAATCCCAACCCCAATTAATGTTAGGGTTTATGTTTAAACCCTTAAAAATCATTCCATTATATGGTATTCCCCAATATCACGGTGATCAACCCTAACCCCAATTAATGTTAGGGTTTATGTTTAAACCCTTAAAAATCGTTCCATTATATGGTATTCCCCAATTAATGTTAAGGTTTATGTTTAAACCCTTAAAAATCATTCCATTATATGGTATTCCCCAATATCACGGTGATCAACCCTAACCCCAATTAATGTTAGGGTTTATGTTTAAACCCTTAAAAATCATTCCATTATATGGTATTCCCCAATGTCATGGTGATCAACCCTATAGATCAATTTTTCACAAACATATGAACCTAAATAAAATGATTTTTGTGTTATTGGAAAATTCTCTAAATATAAAAAACGATCAATTTTTCACAAACATATGAACCTAAATAAAATGATTTTTGTGTTATTAGAAAATTCTCAAAAAAACAGATCAAATTGTCACAAACATATAAAAAGCAATCTGATAGATCAAATTATCACAAACATATAAACCTTGAACCTGAATAAAATGATCTTTGTGTTATTGGAAAATTCTCTATATATGAAAAACTCAAATTCTCTAAAATATGAAAAACTCTCACAATAAAAAAAATTGTATATTATTCTGTAAGTATAAAAAACTCTCAGATTACAAAAATAAATAGTACCTTATGGCTAGCATTGAACTTACAAAATTCCGACGCCCAAAATAATAATTTAAAACCTCAAATAAGTTGAAAAGGCTTTGAACAATTACGGAAGTGATTACATTAAATGGGCCACTATAAACCAATAAGTTCAATTTTCCACCTCAAAATACCATAATATCTAATAAAGCAATAAAGTATATAATAATCCATTCAAAATCAATGTATTTTCCATGTCTTATTAAAAGAACCACTACTTATTTTGAGATGCAATGGATACCATACATTTTTACTGTATTTTGAGAACGCCATGGCTGCCATGAAATGCATTAACTGAAGCCGCTGAGGCCTTTCTCAAAGCCGAGGTCAACTGTAAAAGTGGAGGAAAAGCTTTAGTTGCTTCTCTACATAGCGTGTAAATGTGGAGGAAAAGCTTTTCAGTGGCTTCACTACATAGCGTGTAAAAGGGAAGGAAAAGCTACAGTTACTTCTCTACGCAGTTGTTTGTAATGAGATTTTTTAAAAGTTTTTCTGCTGGATTTTTCCTGTCAAAATCTGGCAGCAATTTATTGGAATCCCAAGTTTGATAGCTAGTTTCTGCACAATCAAAGGTCCCAGGGGTTTTTCAAGGTGCTGAATTCAAATATACATTTAAAAAACCATTTTAACTGCTAAAAATCAAAATTAACTTCATTTCTTCCACAGGATTCCGTCATAGACAACTCCCTTCTCTACATAGCGTGTTCGATTGCTGCAGACTGCAGAATAGATGCAGTAGATGCCCCGTGGGCACGTATGAGGTGGTAAAGGGTTTGTTTTTAGGTCCATGGCAGAGCCAATGGGAGACGGATCCCAGACTTCCGGAAATCAAACCTCTGTTGGTTCGGAACCATGGAAATCCATGGAGAAACTTCTTGCGTTGAAACCCGATTGGATGGTCTCCTCGAGAAAAAGGTCTGAGAATTCGAACGCGAGCGGGAAGGCGTCGTCGCCTTTCAAGTAAATACACAGGGCATCGTGTTTCGAGTAATACACATGGCATCGCTCATGAGCTGTAAGAACTGAGTTTTAGCGTGAGTATGAACTTTGCGTGTCACTCACGCCGAGCACCACCATCCTCTTTCGCACTCTTTCCTGTGGACACTTGCTTGCCTGCGTGTGACCATTGTGGTTGGCATGGAGATAAGTGTTGGTCTCAATCGAAGAGAATAATATTTCCTGACTTATGCGGTGATCGCTGCCAGCAAGCCTGAAATTGGGAGGATAAGCAATTAAGGGTATTTAATGTTTTATATATATAGGTTTATTTTTGGATTTAAAGTTGTTATAGATTTGTAAGGTATAATGGGTTTGAATTCAGATTTTCATGAATAGATTTTTGAAGCTAAATTGTGTAAAATAGCTTGAAATTTAGGTTAGGTTTAGGTTTAGGGCAGACACTTTGTTCATCCTGAAAAACAAAATTAGTTTTTTCAGAGTGTTTGCTATATTCAAAATGATTTTTTTTGAATGATGTCCAAAGTGTTATGGACATTTTAGTATAGTTGGGCAGTTGAGCTCCAATACAAAAGGTATGATTTACTTAAATATTTTCTTTTGAATATTTATTATGGCCAGGAAATTAATATTATTTAAATAAGAATTTTATGAATTAATTTTTATTTTTTATTTGATAGATAATTTTATATATATAATTTTTTTTCACAATTATAATAAAATATATTTTATATGAGAAATATATTTATATGGTCAACATTGTGAACATTTAAATAATTTGTTTTTTTTCTCAACACTCAAAATAATATATTTTAATTAATTAAAAATAAAATCTTATATAAATTAATTTATCTATATTTCATAAATAATAGAGATATTTGAATGCGCCTCAACCACATTCAATATCTAAAATCTAAAGCTCTCCTATGACTCCATCACTATGACTCTATCACTTTTCATCCTATTTTTGGGGAGTCTAACACTGTCCAAAAAAAGCTACCAAAGCTACAGAGTACATACACTTTCAATACCTGGAGGCTGGAGAACAACACTGTACAACTTCCATAATTTTCTGTTTCCAATGCCTGTTATGTTTGCTGAATATTGAACATACATGTCAGTGAAATGTAGTTTCATTATGAAAAGATGTCTACGATTTTCTGTTACATCAGAGTTCAAAATACTTTATCCATAAAAATCAGAGTTCAAACTCCTTGATCCATAAAAAGCATTGCTGTGACAAAACAGAAGCACTCCCAATCTGTAAAATAAAGATTATATGTATGCACAATTTTTTGAGAAATATATTAATATACTATATAAACCAGCATCTTTTTCTTTAAAAAATAAGAACCATTTTATGATTTAAATAAGAAATTTTCTTTAAAAAATAAGAACCATGTTATGATTTAATTAAGAAAATTTCCATGAATACCGTTGTCAATGAAATTGCATGCAAGAACTTTTCTTGTTGACTGAGGCAACTTTAGCCATATTTCAAGGAAATTAACAAGTCCATGACACCATGATTATGAATTTGGAATTTACTTCCAAAAACAAAAGTTTCGCAGTTTTGTCAATTTCGTTTTGTTATTTTAAATCAAGAATTTTGTTGCCTTTTCTTAGAATAATTTATTTTAAGCAAACCTTCCTTGGAAACTTTTTATTACTATTCATTACTGTGAACCATATAGCAACTTGCAGGTACACATATCCATTCTAAGCTCTGTATAACTCTGTTAACTCTTTGATCGCAAATCTGGGAGATAATCCCTATGATTCTGATCCATAATGCAATATATATTATTGCTTGGATGGTTTCTCTGTATATCCATGACATGTTACATGAAAGAGAAAAAGTTCTAATTTACTTATTTTTAACTATTTTACTCTTTTATTTCTTCCTAATCAAATATAAATATTGTAAAACAGATCAATAATTTTATTAAATCCACCCATTGTGATTTTATCTAGAGAAAAAGTTCTAATTTACTTATTTTTAATTATTTTACTCTTTTATTTCTTCCTAATCAAATATAAATATTGTAAAACAGATCAATAATTTTATTAAATCCACCCATTGTTATTTTATCTTTGCAAACTTGGACCATGACCCCAAAACCCTATATACGCTGCATCACATATATGCAGTTCACTGGTGACACTCCCAGTTTAACAGATAGACGTGCATTTTCGCTTGGCTTGTGGCTTGCAAAATCTGGCGTTCGTTGAGTACCGACCATTACGTGTAGCACGGCTGTCAAAGATTCAAGGTGTGCGTCAATATCATCCATGATGGTACCCCTGCCCTGCCTTGCAACGACCGCTGATGTGAATTCGATAACCAGTCGCCGTCACATGTCTCCATCGTCGCCTCGCGAAGAATGGTCGTCGTCGTTTCGAACGAGCTGAAGCCTCAAACGCCCGTCCTGACGCGATGCGTGCAAGAATTCCTGCCGAGGAGCCTTCACTTCCTGCAGCATGAACCTGCCATCCTTTCTCAGGGGCTTCAGGAAAACACACGGCTGCCCATTTCTCGCTATGGAAGGCAGCGGAGGCGGGAACTTTGGGGCACAAGCCGTAGCCCGGCTCTGACCGCCACACCTTTTGGCTCCCAAGGGACCGTGACCCTGAAAGCACACCGCCGAATTCATGACATTTTCTGTTCCGCCTTCGGCATTAGCATCGAAGAAAAATTCAGTGTCATTTTGTAATGCCCGTTTCTCTTCTTCATCTTCTTCACCACAAGGCTTCATAAGCGAAGTAAACTCCGCAGAACAATCCTCCCTCTCCTCTGAGCTTTCGAAACCCAAACTCTCCGTGCAAAACTGAAGGCTGTAACCGCATGGATTACTGCATGAATTCTGGCTCACCGGGCAGATCCCAATTGAACAAGGCCGAGCATTAGCAGGCAGCGGCGAGCCCCCTAGAAGCGATTCAAAAGATTTATCTGGCTGACATAAAGACCAGCTATCGACATAATCCTCAGATATCTTCGAACAGCCTTCGATATTATCAATACCGAATTTTGAGCTAATCTCCAAAGAAGTATTTTCGCTGGTTTTCTCTGTCATCGATGACGGCAACTCGACCAAGCGCACATCAGAATTATCACTCTCGGGCGCTCTGAGGACGCTATTAGCTTCAGAAGATCGGTCGAATAATAAATTCGTCAACTTTGGCGGAAGATACAAAGGATTTCCGTGTTTGGAATTCTCTTCAGAGAATACCAGAGATGTGGGAAAGCTCTTGCACAGACTCATAATTATATCGTTAATTCACGCAGCTGCTAAGCGATTTAATAATGATTCCGCAATGCAAGGTCCCCCATGGCGGCCCTGTAATATAAATGGACGCTTCATGCGCCGAGGAAGAAAATGAATAGCAGTACGCTGCTGCAGCAACGTCAGGCCCGAGGAGGAGGACATTTTATGACAACGAAAGGCATGGAGCGAGTGTTACCTGTACCTCCAACTAGCAAAACACAGAGCAGATTTCCCAACTAAGGCCACGCTAACTACAGCACTGCACTTCCACCTAATGAAGACGACGCACCGACGGGGTATCCGGCAGAGAACGAGAGGAATTCGCTACCATAACCGATTGATGGCGGTTCCACGCAACTGGAAATAAAAGTTAATGCACCGGAGGGTGAACCGGCCAAAATGTACACATGTTTCTCTTGTTGGCAGAGAAGCCATTTGTAGGGTGACAACAAGAGGCATGAGCTCCGCCATCAGGATTAGACAGTCGCGCTAATCATTCCGCCGACGAAACTATAGATTGGTGTTTCAGGATCTTGCATAATGACAATCTACGACAGCTTAGGGATTGCCTCACTGGAAGATAAAACACATGCCATCGAACTCGAGTCTCACAACTTGGCGCGGTGCGTGACATGATCCGCAACGCTCTTACACGTGGTCGCCACGTTGGCTATCTTGGTCATATTTTGTTTCGTTTTCCAGGAAGGAATAAATGAGTTGGCCATCTTTGTCATATCTTGTTTCGTTTTTCATGAAGGAATAAGATAATTTGGCGATCTTGATCATATTTGGTTTCCTTTGAAGTGTGTGATTTCTTCGGACAACTTTTTTTCATCCAAATTGGAATTTCACCGATTAGGAATTTTGTATAAAATTGTGATTGGTTTTGAATATTTTATTTTCAGAGGATTGATTTTGAATATATAAAATTTATTTTAAAAAATTTAATATTAATTATATTAAAAAATATTTCAAAGAGTTTTAGTTTAATCAGTTTACAAATTTGCTCTGAAAATTATAGGAATTGTGGTCATGTTTTGCCGGGATTTTTGTAATCTAGATTTTGATGATGCTAAATCATTTCCACCATTAAAAACAATGATTCAAACATTGTTAGATTTTTTGAAATTTTATAATTTAATTCTTAGTCTCATGATTCAAACATTGTTAGATTTCTTGAATTTTATAATTTGATTCCAGCCACTTTTAACAGTCCAATCCTCGGCCTTAAATAAAAGACACCCTTTGAAAATTAATTATTTTTTTTTTTAATTATAATTATTATAATTCATTTTAGACTAAATAATAATAATTTAAATAATAAAAAATTATAATATAAACTATATTAATATAACTATTCTTTATTATTATTATTAATTTATATTTAAAATATATTTACTCATATTTTAATCTTTTAATATTAATAAATATAATTAACTTTATATAAATTTACTTTTATTTATAAAACATTATCTAATTTTAAAATTTTTATAGAGTGGAAAATGTTAAATTAATTATATACATAATAAAATATAAGCCAGCCATTAATATTAATAAACATATTTTAAATTAATATAAATTACATTTATTTATAAATTATTTATTTTAAATTTTTATAGAGTGTCTATTTTTAGATTATTATATTACATAATAAAATACAAGCAAGCTAGAAAATTTATATCCATAAAGGGTAGTATGTAATAAAATAAATTAATTTTTCCATCTTTAAGTCATTTACAAGAAGCAACTTGTATTCAAGATAATATAACGTTAGTAGTGTCTCTATAAATGAGTAGTTAAGTCACATACAATAAGCCATTCTTATTCAAGATAAGATAATGTTACTGATGTCTCTATAAGATTGTTTATTTTTTCAGTTTAGAAATACTAAATCAACATTTTATTGAAAAATTTAATTGTTTCAAGAAACTCTCTCAGCTAGATGTTGTAATGTTTAATAATTTGGAGGTAAAACAATATAAAATAAAATAAAAAAACATAAATTCTCTAATTTATGGTTGTTTTTCAGGTTTTTTTAGTTCATGTTTTTTCTCATATTATATTTTTTTAATATGATTTATTTAAAAGTTAAAATTAATCAAATCAAACCACTTAATTTAAATTTAAAATATTAAAAAAGGGTAGATTGAGCTCCTGTGACATCATATTTATAGAAAAGAGCTTCAGCGTAATCACATGAGAAAAAATTTTGTCGACGCTTTTCGAACCAACACAATGTGGTTCATCGTCAGGACAAGTTGAAGAAACAGAACCGAGCAAAGCCTAAATAGTCGAGCAGAGATTCAAAGGCTACATGTGTCTAAAAACCAGTCAAATAATTTAATAGTAATATTATTATTGTATCATAATAATAATTAATTATTTGACTTGGGTCTTTTAGACAAAATTAGCCGTTAAATTAGCCGTTGGAATCTCTGCGCAGACTATTTAGCATGCTATGCTGGTTCTGTTTCTTCAACTTGTCCTAACGATGAACCACACTAGTTGGTTCGAAACGCGTCGACAAAAGTCTTTCTCATGTGATTTACACTAAAGCTCTTCTTATAAATATGTTAAAATTATCAATTTAAACTAAAACCTTTTATAATTTAAACAAAATATAAATTAAATTCTTCCCATTTACTCAAAATTAACATTACTTTGATAACCAATTAAATTACTCCTACAACTTAAAATATATATAATTGGCTTTTAATTATTAAAATGATATTGTTATAAAATTATTTTTTAATTAGTAAAATGATATTGTTATGAAATTATTTTTTTATTAAAATATTTTGTCTTTTTAATAATTTATAGATAATATCTATCTTGATGGTACATCAAATAAAGGTATAAAGGTTTGTAATGAGTAGCGCAGGCCCTTCAGGGGAATCTGGTCAGTTTTGTTCTAGACTATCTTTTCAATGTGAAGACATCCATCCAGGATGATTGGAGTGTTGTGTACGCCAAAGTCGACCGCATCCGACAACAGGGATTCATTCTTAATGCACCGATCACATGTTCATTGTACTTTAAACCATATCTTATGTAACGCGTGACGGTGTCCCTTCTTATGCAATGCGACTTCCTTGCAGTCACATATTCATCGATTTTGATAACCCGTGTCGAAAATTCTCACCTAAAACCAAGTTATCGGTTAGAATGGGCCCACAATACAACGACCGTGATGGGGGCAACCGGTCGATCACTATTGGCTATTGGCCACTGGCTATGTGATAGATAAGTTTCTAAAAAAATATACATTTGTTGCATTATGACAATGACACCAAAGCATTTTTTTCGTTCATTTTTGCTTAATTAACGAAGAGTCAACATCAAGATAATTGATTTCTAATAAGTATCATTAGGTCAGAATGAGACTTGAATTTGGTTTAGGAGGTTATTATTAAATTTTCTCAATTATGTATATATAATTAATAAATTAAATATTAATATATAAAGATGTAATTGTGTTTTTTTTAAAATACATACTAATGTCAAAATCATTTAAAAGTTAATAAAAAATTTATAAATATATATTATAAATTATTTGCTATTTGCAATTTTTGTGAAATTATAATTTGATTTAAAAAGAATTAAATAAAATTTTGCAAATTTTATATCAAAAAATTATAATTGATTTAGAAATTAAATAAAAAAATTAATAAAAATATTAAAATTTATAATTTAATTTAAAAATCAAATAAACAAAAATTTAGAAAGTAAGGATTATTAAAAAAACAGTTATACATGAACAAACTTCTATTTTTCTAAGGCGTGATAGAATGTGGCCTTGGTGCCTTTTTAATGAGAAGTCCTCCTAAGTACAATGAAGGCAAGAGCTAATGAGCCTGCCATTGGGCATTAAATGCTCAGCTACATGTGCCCCCGATAGCTCTTTAACACATGTGCCATTATTTTTTATTTATCTATCACCGCGCGCGCGTGTGTTAAACAACTATTGGGGGCACATGTAGCCGGGCATTTAATGCCCAATGGTATGGCAGGTAGCTCTTGCCTACAATGAAGAGACATCATTAATTACCCCAATCTCAATCCAACTTCATACCTTATTTTCATTGATAACCGGCCAGATAGATAGCACGACAAGCAATCAATTAAGTACATCCATATTGATAGCGCGCCTCCATAACTCATCAAGCCATACCACTAAAACAACCCCTTCACCCATCATAGACAATTACCATTGGACTTAAAAAGAGAATAATTCTTATATGAGAAAGTTGCATATATATATATATATAGATAGAAATGGTTAATGATTTATAATAATTGATGTTTCCTAGAACATGATATACATAAATATTTAATAAGTATATGTTTAAAGTAAGGTGTCTCCTAAAAAAATTGAATGATAAAAATATGTTTTATTTTTGTTTGTAGGTTTTTCTGGTTAGAATTTGAAGTGTTAATTTGGTAGTTTAGTGACAAATTCCAATTATGATTCTAGAATTTTTTTTAAAGAATTAATTTTTGACTTTTGAAGTACTTGATTTGGACAAGGGAAAGTGTATTTTTGAATTGAATCCCACACGTGCACAAAAGGATAGGTCGGTCCAAAAGAGAAATTGGACACCCTCGGATGGCTATAAATACAAGTAAAGTGATCATCATTTGGATATCATCGTGATCATTCTTCTTTCTTTGGTTTAGATCGCATAGGTCTGAGGTGGTTTGTGGAAGTTCGCTCGCACAAGTCTGAAATTGTAGGGTCCAAAGCTTGCACGTGTGATTAGGTTTTTGGGTTCTAGTCGCAGTGTTGACACAGGCATTTTTCGGTCATAACTGCATGCACACAAACCTATGTGTGTGGTTGGAGAGTTTCAGTTGCACGCACACCTCTCTTTGCGTGCGGTTGAAACCTAAGGTTTGATTTTTATAGTTGACCGCATATTTCGGCGGTTTGACCACATGTATTGATAATTAATCATAGGCTTTTGAATAAGGGTTTTGATAATTAGTAATGTCGAGTTCATCTATTGGACATGGTTTAATTATTTTTTTGGATAGCCTTGTGGATAAATGAATGGATCATTGTACTCTCTCTTTGTTGAAACATTCAATGACAATATAATAAGAATAAGAATTTGAAAGGGTTTTCCCCCTTGTGGGGTTTTTCCCTCGTCTTTGAATAATCCCGGTGTCTCTATGTGTGAATGCTCTTCTTCTATTGTTCCTTTATGTTCCACTGCATTGATGATGATATTGTACTTTCTATATAATTGCATATATTACTGAATAGTGTTGTAAAACTGAATAATGTTATGCTATTATGGGGTGAATTTAATATGTAAATGAAGAAATGCAATTATCTAAAGTAAAGAACAATATAGCCCTTAGAAAAATTTAACATGGTATTAGAGCTGGGCTGAAGAAAAGTCATTGAGATCATCCCTAAGAAGATACCTTTGATGCAGGCAAGAGAAGATAGAGGAGACCTAAAAGAATGTTAGGTTTTCAAGGAAACCCAATGCAATCTGGTTATTAAGGTTTGATGGATATTATGAGGTTAGGGTTTGGAAGAAACCCTGGATTATGACAAAGATTTGATGCAATCTAGAAACCCTAGCATGATCAGTGTGAAGATGTTCTAGCACTTGTGACATATTTTATGTAGCCTTAGATGGGATAATCTCAATTAGGCCTAGTTGTTGATGAAGTTGGTTGAAATATATTGAAGGCAATAATGTTATATGGACAATGGGCAGTAATGATTCTTGAAGTTTGGTTCAAGAGGGAGATGATCACTTATCGTTGAAAGATAAGTACCAAATAGACTCATGTTATTTCTTGATTAGATTTATTGCTTTTTTATATACTTTTTGCATGAATATTTGAGTATGTGAATGCTTCTAATCTTTAGATGAGATGTGATAAGAATATCCTTCTTAAGGATAATTTAAGATGCATGAATAAAAGTGTTGGTGCTAGAAAAGGAAATAAGTACTTGAGGAAAATTTTTGGAATTTTTCAAAGTAGCATCTGGAAATCTCAGTATGCTAATGCTACAGTTTCCAATGAAAAATAAGAACTACAAGATGTATAAATATCTTAATACTTCAATGTGTGTATAGTGTATTGTTTCAATGTTGCAATTAAGCATAAATGTTGATGACTAGGTAAGCCCTAAGGTATGACAAGAATATCACCTTCATAAATGACTCATCCATATGAAAGTAAGTTTGATCTCTAGTACATGTGATATATTGGTGTACTTGATGTTTGGCAAGTATTTTACATTTCATACATGATGGATTTCCTAAACAAGGCTAGATACATTGATTTTGATATATTGTGACTTGATTCTATTGTTAACTTCTTGTGATAAGCATGGTCACTGTTAATGGTGCTGGACTCGCCAAAATTCAAGGGAACTCCCTGATAAGAAGTCCCAACTATACCTGAAACAGTTTGGAGTAGGAGTTCCAACAGTGGGTGGTAGTGTAATTCCTTGACCGTGGTAGCGTGCAGAGGTAAGTAAGATAACTTTGTGTGAGAGCAAGTGTGTGACCCTACAGAGAGTCAAGTTCGATGCATGAAGGTTCTGATACACGGAGGGGAAAAGGAAGTGTGCCCCTTAGAAGCCTGTAATAGTCCACATCTTGAAAGGAACACACAAGTGGAATGACATCACAATCTAAAATGAGGAATAGTCCACAAATTAAAATGATGGGTTAATCCAACAACACACATCCAACAAGATTCGTACAATTGCATACAAACTAGTTCATAAGCAAATGCGTAAGTTAAACAACATACATTGCTAAAGCAACCAGAATAGTCCAACTACAATAACAACATATGCATGGAAGCATGATGTCTCTAATATTATTATTATAAGTGAAAGTTCCATCCGTACATACACCATTGATGACCACTAGCCCCAATAGTGGAACATTACAATCAAGAACACATGCTCCTCCAAAGAAGTATACTTGCTCTACGCTGTAGAGAAGCCAAGTGATCGAGGTGGATATTGGTGGCCACCCACCAAGTCCACTTGGACCCCCACCATTGTTTCTTTTAGCCTTTTCAGTTTCCTTAATTGTAGCACATTTTACTATTTTTAGCAGTTTTTTTTCGGGTCCTGAACTTTTGGAGCCGTTTTGAGGCTCTAAACGACGTTTTTTTGGGAAAAATGGGAGCAACAAGGGTCCATGGACTAATGTTTTTCTTCCCAAAGTTGTAGTTCTTGGATAGATCTTTCTAACAAGATATTGTGTGCGTAATCCCCCATACTTAAATTCACTGCGTAATCCCCCATACTTAAATTCAAAAAGAGTCAAGGGATCTCTACTTGAATGGTTCATGAGGAACAATACTTGCTAAGGTTTTGCAAATCGGGTAGCAAGCTAAGTGGGCTTGATTGCGGGAAAAACTCCACAGTTAAGCGCGCTTGAGCCAGAGGAGTTCTAGGATGGGTGACCTCCTGGGAAGTCCTGGTTACCGGGTGCAAGACCCGGAAGTGATGATTGATGCTATGTGATTCGTTCTCCACATTTCACTAGTTTCAATCCCACTTCTTCACCCCTGTGAGCATCACTCAATGCAATGAGTGCGAAGTGAACTATTCAAAAATCATGAGAAATTAGTCAGTTACGACTACCTCTCATGGAAATGGTCATACGTGAATGACTTACTTAATGCAGTTGAATCCCAAAATGATATCTAATATAATGCACTGCGTAAACCCCCATACTCAAGTTCTCTACTGTCTGCTCCTCTGTTGAAATGTATGGTAGCTTCACTATCCCTTTCTATACACAATCCCTGAGATGATGATACCTGATATGGATATGCTTTGAGCGATCATGAAGCAGTAGGTTCTCAGAGAGCTTGATGCAACTTTGATTATCACAATGTATCATAGTAGGCTCCATCCTCTGTCTGAAAAGTCCCACAAGCAACTTCCTCATCCAAGTAGCCTCACATGCTGCCAAACTAGCAACCATGTACTCGGTCTTTGCTGAACTGAGTGCAACTGATATCTTCTTCTTGCTGTACCAGGAAACAATTGTTGAATGAAGATGTCACCCTAAGTACTCTTCCAATCTGTGGAGCACCTTGCCCAATCTGCATATGTGAAGCCCTCAAACCTCACTCCATCATCCTGTCTATACCACAATCCATAATTCGATGTGCCTCTTAGGTACCTCAAGACATGTTTCGCAACAACCCAGTGATCTTTGGCTGGTTCCATCATGTGACATGAATTGAGTCAACAACAACCTGGTATACTGTATACTGTAGCATCCACTCGCTTTGTTCTACTAGCATCCACCTTCTTCGAGTTTGTGACTAGAGGTGTGGCCATGAGCTTGCAATCCTGCATATGAAATCTCTAGAGAATCTCTGTAGTGTACCTCCCTAGCCCACGAAGATCTCACCATCATCCTACGAAATCTCCAAGCCAGGGAAATAGTGCAGAAGCCCCACATCCTTCATCTCGAACTCCCTTGCAAGGTCCTCCTTTCAATCCTAGATCAAGCTATCTGTTTGCTATAGTCAATATAAGGTCGTCAACATAGAGCACTAGAATGAGTGGAAGCCCTCCAACAATGATGTAGTATAGGTTGGCATCTGCCTCACTCTTAGTGAAGCCCAATCCTCGAAGGAGGCTATCAATATGAGTGTACCATGGTCTTGGAGCCTGCTTGAGCCCATAAAGAGCTCTCTTCAACTTGCACACATGTGTGTCTCTGCTAAACTGCTCAAACCCCTCCATATAAATCTCCTCCTCAACCACTCCGTTGAGGAATGTTGTCTTCATGCCCATCTTGTGGATCTTCCACCCCATCTAAGTTGCAAGTGCCAAAATAGTCTTGATGGATGAATACCGTGCTACTGGGGCAAAGGTCTCATCATAGGTTATGCCCTCAATATGTGAGAAGCCCTTGGCCACAAATCTGGCCTTGTACATCTCCACACTCCCATCTGCTTCATGCTTTACCTTGTACACCCATTGTGAGCCAACTACTGATTTTCCCTCAGGTCGTGGCACAATCTACCAAACATCTTTCTTCACGATGGAGGAATATTCCTCCACCATGGCACCCTGCCAAACCTGCTGAGAGGCTGCCTCATTATAACTAGAAGGCTCAGTGTCCACCACCTTTGTCATTAGTGCAATATATCATGTGTACCTTTGTGGTTGCTTGCTTTGCCTGAGTATGGTGCTAGGAGCTTCAACCTGCTCCCGGGCCTCCTGAATCAACTTCTTGACCCACTTGGCTTTCTTCCTCCTTGTGCTAGGAGTCTCTAATTGAGCAGCTGTTTGCTCTTGTCCTGGTCTCTTCTCCTCATCACCTTGCTCTGCATCTTGCTGTGCGGGCCTCTTGCCACCTGGCTAAGACTCAATCTATAATCCGGGCTGAGGCTCCTCCATCTCGCTCTGGCTCTAAGGACTCCCTCAGATCTCTAGACTTCTCAAACCTCAGATCCCACCTGAGAACCGTCTTCTTGAGTCCTTGTAGATACACCTTATATCCCTGAGTTGTCTCACTGTATCCCACGAAAATACCTTTTTTCGATGTGGGCTCCAACTTCTTCCTGCTATCTTTGGACAAATTTCCATGCACTTTTGTTCCAAAGATATGAAAGTGTGAAAC
The DNA here is from genome assembly GCA_000404065.3 of Pinus taeda. Lineage (NCBI taxonomy): Eukaryota > Viridiplantae > Streptophyta > Pinopsida > Pinales > Pinaceae > Pinus > Pinus taeda. The sequence goes on along the minus strand of APFE031673724.1, from coordinate 50,796 downwards.
ATCATGCTTCTTACCTGTGAAAGCCTCCTTTGGTGTAACTCGACCAAGAACCCTGTGTGGACTCCCGTTTTGCAGAAATAATGCAATTTTGCATGCCTCTGCCCACAAGAACATAGGCAGCCCCTGATCATGCAACATGGCCTTGGCCGCTCCAACAATACTGTGGTTCTTCCTCTCAGCCACCCCGTTCTGCTGAGGATTATGAGGTGCTATCAACTCTCTCCTAATGGCCTCCTTTGCACACAACTCCTTGAAAGCATTGGAGACATATTCTCCACCATTGTCACCCTCATTGCCTTGATCTTTTTCTTGGTCTGGTTTTCTACCAAGGCCTTAAACTCCATGAACTTGGTTAAGACCTCATCTTTCTTCTTCATAAAAAATATCCAAGTTTTTCGAGAATAAACATCAATGAAAGTAACATAATACTTGTGTCTCATAAGAGATGGAGAAGAGAAGGGCTCACATACATCTGAATGCACCAACTCCAAAATCCCTTTTTCTTTGCTATCTCGGCCTTGAAAAGAAGTCTTGGCATACTTGCCAAGTGTGCACCCCTTGCACACATCACACTGATCAAAACTGCATGTTGGTAATCCTGTGGTTATCTGCTGAAGAATCTTTAACGTTCCATGATGCAAGTGTCCTATGCATCTGTGACAAAGTTCTCCAACATCTCTACTCTGCTCACCACCCACCTTGCTGCTCAAGATTGCATATGTCTCAACTTACAACCTGTAAAGGTTCTTAACCCTCACACCTATCTACTTCATTGCTCTAGAAGCTAAGTGCTTGAGGTACACCTTACCTCTGCATGGATGACATTATATCCCTTGTCCTCAAGGGTAGCTATTGAAACAAGATTCTTCTTAAGTCCTGGAACATAGAGGACATCTCTGAAATGGAGAGGGATCCTAGACTCCCTCTCAAAGTTGATAGTGCCAACTCCCCTAGATGCATACTTGACATCATCTCCTAGCTCGATTTGAAAGTGCATGTCCTTCTCTTTCAGCTGGCTGAAATACTCCATGTTCCCAGTATGTGGAAGGAGGCTCCATAATTAATATACCACATGTTGCTCCCTATTGAGCTTGCCATACAAGCTATCAATGAGAAATCTTTCTTAAACGGAGAAGCAAACCCATCTACCTCAACTGATGCAGCCACATGATTCTTACTAGACCTCTTATTCCTATTTGAACGCTTAGTAGCATAGTGCCCAAACTCATTTCAATTGAAGCACTTGATCTTACTTAGATCCTTCTTCTTCTACTCGCCCTTCTGACTAGACTTGGCCTTCCCTTTGCCTTTCTTGCCCTTGGCCTTGCCTGCAAAAGCAAAATTCTCCTCGTCCTTGGTCTTTGTTGATCTACCATCTCGGGTTCCTCTCTAGATCTCCTCTTGAATGCAGTCATTCCATAACCTTTCCCATCTGGGAAAATTCTCTCTACAATTGACAGCATCCTGGAACCCATACCAAGACTTGTGAAGTCCCAGTAAAGCAAAACTCACAAGGTCGTGCTTAGGTACAATGAGACCCACACCACCTAGCTCATCTTGACACTGAGTGAACTTCGTAAGATATGTGATGATGGGCTTTCTTTGTCTCATCTGAATACTCCTTAGCTTCTCCTTAAGAGCAAGCTTCCTGGCATCAATGGTACTCTGATATGGATCTAAAATAATTTTGAACATCTCAAACGCTGTCTTCTTATCATGGATATGAGGGACTATATGATCTTTAAACCCTTATAGAATAATCCTCCTGGCCTTGATATCATTCTTAGTATGTTAGGTCAACTATTGGGGATCTTGTGGTGGTGGTATAACGTTCTGACAAACTCCCCTCCCAATGATCCTCCAATACTATCATGATCCTCTCTTTCCAAGAGACGAAGTTAGAGGCTTTCCCTCTAAACAGTGGTCTAATCTCAATCCTTGGAACGCCATCATGTTTACCTAGAGAACTCTCCTTCACAATCTAGCGCTAGCCTTCTTGATAGATCTACGCTAGTCACAAACTGATCTTGGCGCTGGTCTTTATACTGATCTCTGCTTTGATAGCATGTACAATTTCCTTGAAATCCTACAATTGCTTGAATGAACAAATCTGAAACTAACTTCGTTGCACCAAGACACGAGATTTCTCTACAATGAATAAGCTGCGGAAATAAAAGGAATACACAGAGATAACGAAACACATTCACACACAATCCAACACAATACTTTTCTAGGGAACCCAACTCGAAAAACCCTCTGCTAGTTGTAGAATTTATTAACAAAATTGAGAAAATAGGATTCTTTACAATGCAATCTATTTCACTAGAGAACAAGGTTGCTCTCTCTTTTAATACTTAGCTGAAACTCCCCGCAAGAAACCCCTACCTAGCTCCTAAATCCTTGCGTTGTCCAGCCCTTATTTCCTTGCGCTGTAAATCTCCTATTTCCTAGTGCAATAGTGGCTCCTATTTCCTAGGAATTTCTCCTAATTCCTAGCGCACATAAGCAAGAATTCTCTCTATCAAATCCTGTGTATGGGCTCCTCCTTGATATGCTCTATCCACAACATGTTCTCCTCACACAAACTCGTGCTCGAACAATTATGATTCGTCCTCCTTTTAACCTTTTCGATCATGCTAAATCTTGCAAGTGTAAATTTGGAATACGAGTTTGAGTTCGACTCGTTAAATGAGGCGAACCGACTCTTCAACTTGTCTTGCCTCAATTGGAAACTAAAGCTGTCTAACTCATCCACTTCCAAACTTGAACTTGCACTAGAGATAGACTTAACTGCCTCTCCAACTCTGCGCATGAGTCAAATTGTCACCTATTTCCTAGGAACTCGTGCATGCTAAAGGAAGACTGTTTGTGGTCTTTCTTGATTAAGGCACAAGTCAAGAAGACCTTTCTCACTACTATTTTCAACACCATCCCACCTTGTATCATGAATAACTTGTTTTTAGGGGTTGTTAGAACAAATTAAAGCTAAATCGACTTGGTTGCTCTCATATATATAGGGAAGTCAATTTGTCTCTCGGTGGATTCTCACACTTGGATCATAACTTTTCTTGAATATTGATACTTCTCTCTTGTGCGTCATGGAGGCCAATTGAGTGACTTCTGTTTGGTGGATTTGTGATGTGAAGTGATCTCTTTTCATGGATGCTTATAGTGGATCTTGGATGTTGCATGGTGAAGTAAGTTAGTTTATTTGCTTTATCTTGGTATTATATTCTATGGGATTAATGTTTGTGTGCTAAGTTAGTTTATTTGGTATTTGCTTCATTGTCCCTTGTTGAGCTAAACCCTTCCTCCAAGAATTTAAGGAATAAAGATAGGTTTTTCTTTCCCTTAATCATTTAGAAAATTGAGAACCTAAATCTCAAACACTAGGGTAAGTTAGTTTATTTCTGCTAGTTTATTTGTATTTAGTATCACTTCAATGAAACCCTAGAATTGTTTGTATCCTATACTCCATATGCCCTAGATTGAGAAGACACTAGTTCATCTCTCTTGTGGCATTCTTTTAAAATATAAAATAATTCTTTTTATTTTATGGTAAATTAGGGTTAAATTACAACAAAATCTTATATTTATGGCATTTAACAATTTTTTGATGTATGTACTAGGGTTAGGCATTGTGTAGAAGTGCATTAGAGAAGCAAAATTGATGTTTTTCAGGCATTTTCAACCATTTTCTATGGCTGATGTCAAGGTTTTATTTGCTGTTTTGTGCCTTATTAACCGTCAAAATTTGTTATAATTTTGTCCTTAGTTAACTTGCTAATTTAGCCTTTGTTTCTCATAATTTAATCACTATTTTCATAGCTAAAATTGTTCTTTTTATAAATTATTGTTTTGCTGCAATTTGCTGGTTTAAAACCCTAGTTTATAGCATCCTTGAGTATTTTCTTGATTTGGTGTGGTCGAGAAATCTATTTGAGACTTTTTAGGTCAACCTTAGCCTTTAGATTGACCCATAGCTCCCTTAAACCTAAATCTATTCATCCACCTCAAACCCTAATTTTCTATACCTTCATCTGGTGGATTTGCATTATAGGATCCTCAGGGGGCACTTAGCTTAGGGTTCTTGGGTTATTTGATCCCTGAGCCCTACTAGGAAAGCCTCCTTTGTGTTGGACTATGTCCTTCACTAAAGGGAGGGGAGTAATTGCTGAGGTGATAGTGGTGACACTCCCATGTGTTGCAACTGTCTAGGTCAACTAGTGAAGCTTTGCACTAGGTTGCTGATTTTGCTATAACATGCCCGATCGAAGAGGAGGAATTGTAGGGATCTAGGATGAAGGGTAGTGACTTGTAGTTCCTTGTGAGATAGGATGACACTGGATTTGCTTGATGTCAATTGGCCATGCTTGAGAAAGAGTCTTCTCATTCTGCAATAACAATGTATCTCTGTCTTTCCAGGCCTTAGTGTGGATAGATTCCCTCATTTTAATTTTATATGTTTTTGAATCACTAAATTACTCTTCCCTGGCCTTGGAAAATTTGTTGATTTCTCCCTTTAGAAAAGTCCCAGATGATAAAGTCTCGAATGAAGTCCTTGTTGCTGCAAAATCTAGCAGGCCTAGTGCAAAGCCTCATTGGGCAGTGCCAAACCTTAGGGAAACAAGAGAAAGGGTTGCCACTGCCACTTCATCAACCTTTCTCCTACTCTTTAGTCGGTTTAAACCACAATGGAGGCTTCCCTAAATCACCTATGGCCCAAGGTGATGAGTAAAAGGTCTATTATTGGATAGAGTATCGACAAGGCCTAAGATGGCCTATGTATTCTATACTATGGTTCAAATACTCTACATATAGGTCAAGAATAGTTTGATCTGTAGGTCATCAGGAACTTCTTTGAGTAATTTTTCAAACCTTTGTGTGAAATCCTTGATGCTTTCATTGTCAATTTTCTTAGCTCCCTAGAATTTAGCCAAGAGTTGCATGCCTTCCGTTATGGTGGCCCATCTCTTGTTGAATGCTTCATGGAGTTGGTCCTAGTTCTTAAAGCTTTCTATAGACAAGTCGAGATACCGATCCCTAGCACTTTCTTCCAAGGACAAGGGAAACAACGTCATGACAATGTCCTCTTTTATTAGTCTTCCGCCAACAACCAAATAGAATTCAAACATCTTCTTTTCAGCCATGATTGCATCACTCCTGTTGAATTTGGGAAACCATTCTTCATACTTTTTAGTCGGCTTATGAGGTGCATCAAGGAACCCATTGGCATCCAAGGGCTTGAATGCAACATTAAGCCACGACCTGGCCATTGTATTTGAGGTGGAAGAACTATTGAAGAAGTTCCTAGCCATGGGGGAAGGAGGAATTATGGTGGAAGATGAAGAGGCAATAGTCCTAGTATTATTTCTTTTCTTTCTAGGAGTAATGGCCTCGTTTGACCAACTACCAGTGGATAAGGAAGGGGATTTAGCTGTAGGAGTTGCCGGATGAGAGGTTTTACTACAGGCTTTGGGGTACTCTCATAAAAAATTATTGAAGCATAGAATTTGGATTTCAAGGAGGTGGACTCAACTCCTCCTTGGCTACGATGCCAAAGATGTTGGTACAAAATCTAGTAGGATTGGTGTGAAGCTTCACTGGGCGGGGCTAGACCTTATGACAACAAGAGAAAAGTTTGCCATTGTCACCTCAACAACCATTCTCTTGCTTCTTAGTGGATTTAAACCACAAGTGAGGCTTCCCTAAATCACCTAGAAAGATACTCTAATACTATGGCTCAAGGTGATGAGTAAAATGTGTTTGTTGGATAGAATATCGATAAGGCCTAAGATGGCCTCTGTATTTTGTACCATGGTTCAATACTTGGTACTTATGCCAAGAAGTAGGTTCCTATAAGTTAGGGCTTGTAAGATATGCAATGATAGGGCAGCCCAAGTAAAAGATCTTAAAATGTCATTCAATGACCAAAGAGGAAGATCTTCCAATAGAGACTAAGTTTAAACTAGGGAATTATTTCTATGGCTGTTAGGTATGCATGAACAACAATAAAGTGACATCAACCCTATTTAGGTGGAGTAGATCATGCAATATGCTAGATTTTTCCTTTAGATAATTTATAGATACAATTCCTAAAGTTTGAGCCACATACATCCACTCAAACCGTACTTGTATGCATAAATCTTCCCTAGAAACCCTAGTGGTTGCCCTAGTCATCTAGGAGAGAAAAATAGATGAATTTTAGTTAATTTTATGGATGATCAACACATTCTAGATCAATGCCTTATCCTACTAGGGTTCATTGGTGTCTAAAGGGCAAAAATTCAAGGTAAGGAAATTGATGGAGTAAAGGGGGACACCTACTACATTCACTTTTAAAACCCTATCTATTGCTCTTGTGAGGGGAGAAATTAAACATAGGGTTTGCACATTAAGAGTTTCGCTACAGGCCTTAGAGATAACAATTTTACATGCAATAATGAAGCAAAATTTCAGCAACAATCAAGCTTTTAGTCATGGGATAATAGAAACCCTACTTTAATCATTCAACATGCAAAATATCACTAGTAAGACTTACAAAATCCTCCACAAAAGGCACTTCTTTCATTCCTAGAAAATTTTCTTCATGCAAAAATCACATCCATAAGAAAGTCACATCCACAGAGCTTACATCTTGCCCATAGTAGCAAAAAAAATAGGTTGCACTCTCTTAGAGAGGAAAAAAAATCAATGTGTGATGATGAACGAATGAAATGAGGGGAGACTCTATTTATACGAGACCTATCCCACTCATTTTTACAAAAATGCAGCTAAGAAGCCCCATTGACAAGTTTACTTTAAGTGTTCCACAAGATAGAAGTTACAGGGCAACCTTGTAGCTCCATAACATAACAAAAATGCCATAAATACTCACATGTGTGGGAGAAAATCCTCCTCAAGCAAATGAGCTTGAAACACGACAAAGTGTCATGTGGGCTAATAAATGCTGCATACTTCAAGATGTAGCTCCTAAATCATGGACATGCCTCCAAAGTGCCTCTATGCTAACACGTCATCTCCATGGTGCCCAAAGTCACCCTCAAAAGTGTAAGACGGGTGACGCACTCTCTCACTCAAGTGTTGGGCTCCAAAGTGATGTGCAAGCCCTCCCTTGTCATCACAAGAATGACCATCATCATCCAGGCTCTGGAAGAAGTGTTGCTCATCAAACAATATCAATGCGAATTTGGGGGCATACTGGGTCGACTAGGCACATCATCAATATCTCTGACACCAAGCTTCATGGGCTAAACATTTCAACATTTGGGGGTGTTGTCGCAAAATCTAGCAGGGCTTCGAGAGGGAAACCCTACAAGGTGTAAACTAGACCTATTAGCAGCAATGGGGTAGTGGCCCACTATCACCATAGCCAAAATCCCTTACGCTTTACAAACTTTCATTGATGGGAAGAGCCCCGATAGGATAGAGATCACTTACAATAAATATTCTAGGTTAAGGTATGAAGTGATCTCGCTAGGAGGTTTTTCTAGAAAGGCACAATTTAGGTACAAGGCTTCACCAAGAAGCAATTTGCTTTCTAGGAAGGCTTCTAGAAATGGGGGCACAAGATCTAGGTTGTGATTCATATGACGAGTGTTGGAGTAACTCAAGGTCAAGGCGAAGATAAAAGGTTTCCTTAGAAGTATATTGAAACCTTCAAGAAAGTCCTTGAGGGAAGAAAGACTAGGGCTTCCCTCTTAGGGAAAGCACCTAGGGCAAGAGAATTTATGGATGAAATTGAAGTGGATGCCCACCAAATTGACAGGTCTTGTGGCAAACCCTATCTACTTGATGTTTAGGCTCCTCAACGACCAAAATCCCCTCTCCCTAGAAATTTGCCCCAAGCCCTAGTTCCTTCTCTAGCCTTGAAAGGACCGAATTTTAGGAGGAAGAAAAGATGGATGAAAAATAGGGTTGATCACCAATGGTTTGGACTAGTGCCTTTTCCCTTGGGTATATGGAGTCAGGGATGTCAAAGATAAGCCAATCTTGTTTTTAAGGAGGCCGAAATTTGATGCCCTAGCACAAATTTCAAGCATTTACCCACTCAAGGAATAATGGAGTTTATGGGAAGAGCTTCAAAGAGTTTCACCACTAGGACAATTCTTACAATGTCATGTATGAGTAAAGCATGCAATTTTCATCTATCAAGCATTCAATAGAAATCCAACAAAATTTATGGCACAATTTAGCATAAATTAGAATTAATCATTCCACACATTAGACATAGAAACAAAGATCTTCAATAATTAAGAGCACTTACAAGACAATTATGTAAAATTCCGTCCATTATGCCAAGAATAACTCCAAAGAATATCCAAAAATCAGCTCCAAATGTCAAAATACATCCAAGATCCAATATAATCCTAGAGAACAAGAAGTGTGAGTCTCAATAAGGAGGCCAAAAATCCAAAGAAGTGTGATGATGAGAGAACAAATAAGGTCTCTCAAATATATATGAGGTTTAACATGTGTAATTTAACCTACAAGCCCCTAAAGTTATAAAATAATGTGCAACAAAGCCTCTAGGTCATAGGCCGACCTAGTAAGCAATGTGAAATAAAGATAAATCCCTAACAAGTGGGCCGAAGTACTGACGTCATGCATGCGTGGGCCTTTAGAGGGTTGACGTTGAGGCCTTCTTGTGCCATGTCAAGTGTAGAGGGCCTCTAAAATCATGATGGAGGGGTTGGCCCCTTTGTCTCCGTGCAAATCATCTTGTGGACACCTAAATATGGTTATGGGCACAAAATTGGGCTCCGTGGGTCTCCAAGTGGTGAAATATATGTCTCTGCTCCAACGTTGAGGTCACTGAAGATGGTGCTATCCCTCCCATGTCTCAAGGTATGAGACAAACCTCATTTGGGCCTTGGATCAACTGCTTGACCCTCATGAAGTGCTAAGACGACTAGGGGCACGCTGGTCCAGGTGCATCATCCCATGGATAATATAGGGCAAAGTGCAGAAGCTGCCCATGGCAATGAATGATTCTCTACATTTGTCCGGAGTCCCATGGCTCTCAAAGCATCACCTGTGGGTGTCAATATGTCCCTCTAGAGGACTTGAGCCCTAGTTAAGTTGCCTAGACTTATAGATGGAACCACCTACCAATTATACACAGTATCTAGTGCTGTAATTTTTATCATCAGGTACGTTAATCATTAGTGCATCTAAGTGAACCAAGCTTGAAAGAAATGGGCATAATAACACTTCATATGTGACTTCTATTCTAAAATTGGGACTTGTTACCACAAAATATAGTAGGCCTTGGAGAGGGAAACCCTACAAGACAAAAGCTAGATAAAGTGCTAACCTTTGTACTATTTAGTGTTTTGCTAACTTTTTGTGTTGTCAGAGAAGTTTCATCTTTTTCCAAGAAGGTACTTCTCGTCTTTCTCGCTTTCAATCAGGAAGCAGTAGAGGCCCAATGTCACCTGAGCCAAAACCCCCTGCTCTTTACAGACTTTCACCAATGGGAGGAGTCCCGGTAGGAAGGAGGTCACTTAAAATAGATATGCTAAGCATAAGGCACAAACTGATCTAGCTAAAGCTCATTCAAGAGAGAGACTCAATAATGATTCAAGGCTTCAAAGAAGCAAAATGCTCTCAATGAAAAACCCTATAAAGAAGACACAAGACCTAGGGTTTTGAGATTTTTCGATGATGATAGGTATTCACAAGGTCAAGTCCCAAAGGAAAGGGCTTCTAACAATGATATTCAACTAAGCCAAGGCTCATGAAACCCTGAAGAAAGTCCACAAGTTGAGGGGAAAAGAGACTAGGGTTTCCCTCTTGGAGCAACCCCTGTTGAGAAATCAATGCTAGTAGGATTAGGGTTAGATTTCTCTTTCTTGATAATTACTTGTGAATTATGTTGGCTTCTTTTACTTATTTGATATATTATCTTTCATCAAGCAATTACCAAATTATGTGTGCATGAAGATCACAAAAACACAAGACACAAGATGTAGGCACTCTGCCAGGGCAAAACCCTATCTAGGGGAAAACCCAGTAAAAAAAATCTCTTCCTTCAATAGTTATTCTTGAGACTCTTCAACCTAGACACAAACCTCCTCCACACCAAGCCAACCTTTCCTTCTTCGATCCAACCTTTGTCCTAGCAGCAACAACACTTCGACCCTAGCAACTTCGACTTGGCAGCTTCCGACATCAACAACAACTTCAATTTTGACAAGGAGACTTCAATCTCCTAAACTAGCCCACACGAGAGAGAGAGAGAGAGAGAGAGAGAGAGAGAGAGAGAGAGAGACCAAAACTTCGATTTTGTTCTTCCCTTCCTCCTTGACCAAAATCGCACCTCTTTTAACCTCCTTCACCTTTGCACTTTTGCCATCTTCCAGCTTCAGATATCAAACTATGTGTGAGAGAGTGAGATGCTCCAAATGAAGTCGAATTGCCTTGTATATATAGCCTTCCAATGAGGTCGAATTGCCTTCCTTGAGGCTGACCTTATCTTCTTGAGGTCGACTTGGTGTGGAGGTTGCATAATTCATTTTTTAGTTAAAAATAATTCTTTTTACATCGTTCGAAAGCCCAAGAAGGGTCTCATAAAATATACAATGATTCCAAGGACTCTTTATTAATCCTAGGAGTCCACAATGTAGACTTTGACTAATAAAATGATGACCCAAGCATGAAACCCATGCTTTTATAAGCATTGTAACAATAATAAAAATTCTTTTGACAAATACATTTTATGAAGACCGAACCTAGTTACATTTTTCAACACTCCCTCTTAACTAGGGAGGTATTCATACGGAAGATCTCAAACTATATGAACTATGAAGAGTTTAGGCACCGGAATGCCATCGACTAGATTCCTGATCAGGGCAATCTATCTAAGATCTCTCAACAATTTAGGCATTGGAATGCCACAGACTAGATTCTTGACCAGGGAAATCTATCCAAGTGGGACTAAGATGGACTAAAGCTTTCAGCCTCTCTAGGTACCATCAGGCTTACTTGCTAACCATCAACCTAGGGATCTAGGTGTGTATCTGAGGTCAAAGCTGCATGACCAACGCCACCCTCCCTACTTTGGGAACTAGACATCAACACATAGTGTTGGCCAGATGTCCTCCCAGGCAATGTGTCTCACACACAAGGCCTCAACAAAGCTCTTCCAAACTTTTATCATCATCAACAAAATCAACAATATCAACTAAACCAAGCATGCTTCTAAGATATTCAAACTTCTTATTGGGAAGAGACTTTGTTAGTATATCAGCTACCTGATCGTCTCTCGGGACATACTATAGCTTCACGATCCCATCTTGCACCAAGTTCATAATATAGTGGAACTTATTGTTGATATGCTTCGTCTTAGCATGAAACACAGGATCTCCAAACATCTTGATACAACTTTGATTATCATCATAAATCATAGTAGGATGCATAGGCTTCTCTAACAAATCTGTCAGAAGCTTCCTCAACCATACAACCTCCTTTCCTACTTCACATGCAACCACGTACTCTGCTTGAGCACTACTCAAAGCAAGGAGATGTTGCTTTCTACTCATCCATGAGATCATGGCGAATCCCAACCTAAAGCATCCACCGGTAGTGCTTCTCTCATCGGTCTCACTGCCACCCCAATCAGAATTTGTGAAGCCAATCAACTTGACTTCCTTGCTATTGTACTTTAGGCAGTGATGTATCGTGCCACGAAGATATCTCAATATACGCTTGGCAACTATCCAGTGATCGTGACGAGGCTCCAACTGAAATTGGTTGACGATGTTCACAACAAAGCATATATCTGGCCTAGTATTTTCCAGATACATCAAAGAACCTACCCACTGACGATAGGAGGTAGGATCAACGAGAGCTCCTCAACTTCTTGAGATTGGTGATCATAGGAGTAGTCATGGGCTTGGAATCCATCATCTCAAATTTCTGCAACAACTTGATGATGTACTTTCCTTGCCCCAAGTATATCTCCCCAGGATTTTGCCATACTTCCAGACCTACGTAATAGTGCGTCAGTCCTAGATCCTTCATCTCAAATTCAACTGCCAACATCTTTTTGCATTCTTGTATTCTTCTCTCCACACCTGTAATGAATAGATCATCCACATACAATAGAATAATGACTAGCTCATTATTCACAACCTTGATGTAGATATTTTGGATCAACATAACTCTTCACGAATCCAATTCTTAGAAGGTATGCATCCATTCTTGCATACCATGCCCTAGGAGCTTGCTTCAAAACATACACGACCTTCTTGGGTTTACAGACTTGAGTATCTCTGCCATTTACCTCAAAGTCTTCAGGTTGCTCAATGTATACTTTCTCATCGATGGTCCCATTCAGAAATGCTATCTTCACGTCCATTTAATGGATATTCCATCCCATTGTAGCAGCCAATGAAACCAAAGATCTAATGGTAGTATACCTTGCAGTGGGTACAAAGGTTTCTTCATAATCTATGCCTTCTTTTTGAGAGAAACCCCTTGCAACAAATCTAGCCTTGTATTTATCTATGCTTCCATCAACAACGTGTTTGATCTTGTAGATCCATTTCGAGGTGACAACCAATTTGTTACTAGGTCTAGGAATTATTTCCCAAACCCCATTCTTCATGATGGATTGATATTCTTCCTGCATAGCTTTCTTCCATATTTCTTGATGAGCAACTTCTTCAAATGTAGATGGTTTTGCTTCAATTAGTTTTGTCATATATGCAGCATATCCAGAATATCTCTTCGGCCTTTTGCTTTCCCTAAAGGTTCCTTTCATAGCTCCATGCCCTTCAGCATCTTCAAGAGTAGCTTTTAACCAATTTGGCCTCTTCCTTGTGCTTGGTATGACCACAGGTTGAATAGGCTCACTTGGTCCTTCTTCTTCTTCTTGAATTGTAGAAGGGTTGTTGGGTTCTTCTTCTTCTTCTTGAATTGTAGAAGTGTTGTCGGGTTCTTCTTCTTCTTCTTCAAATATGGGTAGATCTTCGTCATCATAATCAATAGGAATATGCTTTGATCTTTTGTAGGCTTGATTCTCATCAAATATAATGTCCTTGCTTACTTTAATGTGTCTCCCTTACTTGATATAGATTCTATATGCCTTTGAGGAGAGACTATAGCCAACGAAGGTCCCTTTGATGCTTGTAGAATCTAGCTTCTTTCATTTGTCCTTTGGAACATGGATATAGGTAGGACTCCCAAAGATTCAGAGATGGTCCACACTTGGCTTCTTCCCCATGAATGCTTCCTTGGGTGTCATATTATTGAGAATTCTATGACAACTTCTACTTTGAATATATACGGCTGTCATTGCTGCTTCTCCCCATAGAAATTTTGGTAGTCTTGATCAAGTAGCATTATTCGTACACCTTCTTCAATTGTCTTATTCTTTCTTTCGATCACTCCATTTTGTTAGGGATAGTAGGAAACAATAAGCTCCCTCTTAATTCCTGTTTCTTTACAATATGCAATCAATTCTTTAGAAGTGTATTCCCCATCATTGTCGAATCTCAAAGTCTTTATCTTTCTTTCAGTTAGGGTTTCCACTTCGCATCTAAACTCTTTGGATTCCTCAAATACTTCATCCTTTTTCTTGAGAAGGTAGAACCATGTCTTTCTAGAGTGATCATCAATAAATGTTACATAGTAAAGATGACCTCCAAGTGATTTGTCAAACATGGGCCCACACACATCAGAATGTACGAGGTCTAATATTTCTTTCGGCCTTGTTTCACTATTTGAAAATGGTTTTCTTGTATGTTTTCCCAAAGAGCATCCCTTGCAAACTCCTTCACGATCTTCTTTGATATCGATGATGCCATGAAGTAGATGTTTAAAAGTGGGAATGACCTTGTAGTGAAGATGACCATATCTTCTATGCCATAGCTTAATAGGAGAAATTTCCATATGAACTAGGGCTTGAGGAGGTGGTGTAATGACTCTATACAAACTTCCTTCACGAACTCCAATAACCCTATCTTTGTCAATACTTGAATCTTTTCCCCAAACCATGAATTTTCCATCAACAAAAGCAACTCTATCCCCTTTATCTTCTAAGCAAGAAATTGAAAGCAAATTCTTTTTCAAACTTGGAACATATAGTATGTTGTTGAGACGTAGTTTTGCGCCATTCTCCAGCTTCAAAGATGTTGGTCCTAGGCCTCTAACAATATAGCTTTTGTTGTCTCCCAATTCCACTGCAGGGGAAGATGGTTCCTTTGATAGAGTTTGTAATTGTTTGCTTTACCCTGTCATATGCCTTGATGCTCCACTGTCAATGATCCATGCATTATCATCATTGAGTGATCTTGTAAATGCAGCTAAGAACCCTTGACGTTTGACCTTGTTGAATAAGTAGTAGACAATCTTCTTGATCCATCTTCCTGTAGAATTGAATTCCATTCTTATCATAGAGGGAGTAATCATTTCCTTCAAGCCAACAAAGTGATCTTCAATCTTCTTTGACCTTAGCTCTGATTCCATGTTGAGAAATCAATGCTAGTAGGATTAGGGTTAGATTTCTCTTTCTTGATAATTACTTGTGAATTATGTTGGCTTCTTTTACTTATTTGTTATATTATCTTTTATCAATCAATTACCAAGTTATGTGTGCATGAAGATCACAAAAACACAAGACATAAGATGTAGGCACTCTGCCAGGGCAAAACCCCTATCTAGGGGAAAACCCAGTAAAAAAAAATCTATTTTTCAATAGTTATTCTTGAGACTCTTTAACCTAGACACAAACATCCTCCACACCAAGCCAACCTCTCCTTCTTCGATCCAACCTTTTTCTTAGCAACAACAACACTTCGACCCTAGCAACTTTGACTTGGCAGCTTCCAGAATCAACATCGGCGTTGACTTTGACAAGGAGACTTCGATCTCCTAAACTAGCCCACATGAGAGAGAGGGAGAGACACCAAAACTTTGATTTTGTCCTTCCCTTCCTTCTTGACCAAACTCACACCTCTTTCAGCCTCCTTCACCTTCGCACTTTTGCCAGCTTCCAACTTCTAGCTTCAAATATCGAACTATGTCTGAGAGAGTGAGATTCTCCAAATGAAGTCGAACTGCCTTGTATATATAGCCTTCCAATGAGGTCGAATTGACTACCTTGAGGCCGATTTGATCTTCTTGAGGCCGATTTGGTTTGGAGGTTACATAATTCATTTTTGGCTTAAAAATAATTCTTTTTACATCGTTCAAAAGCCGAAGAAGGGTCTCATAAAATATACAATGACTCTAATGACTCTTTATTAACCCTAGGAGTCGACAATGGGGACTTTGACTAATAAAATGATGACCTAAGCATGAAACTTGTGCTTTAATAAGTCATTGTAACAATAATAAAAAATCTTTTGACAAATACATTTTATGAAGACCAAACCTAGTTACATTTTTCAACAACACCTAGGGCAAGAGATTTTATGGATGAAATTTTAGTGGATTCCCACCAAACTTGGAGGGTAGGTAGCGTAGACCCTAAGCTTGATGTTTAGGCTCTTAAATCACCAAAAAGCCTCCTCCCAAAAATTTCACTACAAGCCCTAGATTTTCGCCCTAGCCTTAAAAGGACCGATTTTAAAAAGAGAAAATTATGGAGAAAATTTAGGATTGATCACCAATTACTTGGACTAGTTGTTGAATATGTTATCATTGCTGTCAAAGCGAGTGCTGGTGTAGCAGGTGCCAATAGGTGTAGGTCCTAGGATGTAGATATCGTCATTGATAGTTGGAGGTTATTGATATGATACAAGTAAAGGTGATGGTGCAATATCACTAAAATGATGCAGCTTGATGATGTCACTAGTTGATGCAGTTGGATGAAACCCTAGCACTAGGGTTTGGATTCCTAGATAATGGACACCCCCCACAATTGTTGAGGATTTTGATGATGCAGATTAGTTAGTTTATCTTGGAGACTCTCGCCATCAGATTCTCTTCATCATGCTGACTCCGGTGGTATGTGGAGCATCCCATGGGCCTTCACAGTTTGAGAGAAATGCTCAGTGAAAGTTGAAGACCCAATTTATGGCTCAAAACCCCAGAGGTTACTGATGTGGCAATACTCGTCTGGCTTTGGAAAATGAAGCATACTGTGTGAAAATTCCTTGAAATGCAACAACTAGAAATTATTCTTCTTACTGGTTATAATTATTAAGCAATTTATTTGCTATAATAAACAACAAATAATTCACACTGCAATTCTTCACAAAAAAAATTATGCTACAGAAATAAAATATGCGGAACTGAGAAATTTAGAGCAATCACACACAAATTGACACTATTATTTTTGGACAATTGTGCCCGGAAAAAACCAATGCGGGAAAACTGGTGCAACAAATGAGGGTTTTATTATTATGCAACAACAAAAATTTTTAGTACAATAAAATGGACGCCAAATTGGGAATCCTGTTTGAGAGAAATATTGGCAAAATCAATTGAGAGAATTTCCCTTTCTCCACAAGCAATCCAACCATAAACTGAGCTCAAAAATTGACTCCCGAAAAGATTTGCGTCCACCCCTACGCAGTCTCTTGTACGCACTGCTTAGAACTCCCTCTGAATTAGATGTTTTGCCTGTCTTTGCCCCTGGAAGTGATTCATTTGGCCTACTAGGAATTTTTCCGACCACCAACAACTAAATTGAACTCTTCCTCAGCTGAATCAATCTGCTCCCTTGAGGCTCTGTGGAGCCCCTGTGCAACCTCTTGGAGAAATAATACGACCTTCTCACCTGACTCTTCCGGAACTGGAAACTCCTCTAGAAATCTGCTACTCTGCCCCTTTGCTATCTACTACTCGATCACTGGCTTGATCTCACCGCTGAATCACCTGCTAGTAGAAAATCGAACAACCTTGATCACTGAGTATTTGGAACTGGTGTGTCCTTCATCTACCCCATCGACCTCCTCTTATAATCTCTAGTTTAGACTTCAACGACCATGATTAAATCTTAATTGGTGGTTGAGATCATCTCTAAGTCGATCCATGTGAGTTTCTAGAGAATTCTCACCTTTCTCAATTGATTCCTATTAATTAATTGATTTCCCTAAATTAGACTTCGGCATTTCTAATTATCGGTCAATTAATTTAATTGAGTTGTCTGTAGGTGGAATTTCCAGAAATGATTTCTGGGTTTTGGAGAATTCACGTGTTTTAGCCTCTCCACAAAGTTTGAGACTAGAACACCATCCGATGCTACAAAAACTAACACTCCCTCTTAGCGAGGAAGTTGTTCTAGTGTTGCATTACTACAACACCCTGTCTCTGCATCATTCTCCCATACAACTGCTAATGTCTGACAACTGTAGCTGCCTACCACTGCCCATTAACCACTGCACAACTCTGATAATACTAAATCTGTGCTGCTGCTGACACTGCACTGTACAACTGTACTGCTGTCAGCTCTGCATCTGCACTGCAACCCAACTAACACTCCCTCTCTCTGTTGTTGCCGTTGTTGCAACTACTGCAACTGAGAAGCTTTTGAATCAACTGTGTCTCTGTGCTGCAACTATCTCCTGAGTCTTTGACTACTACTAACCTCTGCACTGTCCACTGGGAAATTTGCACTACTGTTGACTCTGCACTATGCCTCCTGTACTGCTATCAACATTGCTATGCGCCCCTCAGCATTTGATTGCAAGTAGTCTGCAACTGTCACTCTGGAACTGACAACACCATTTGACACTGATCCTCTGCAACTGAATACTGTGGGCCCCTGTAGCAAGGGTAATGATCCATGAGAAGAGTATATAGCAACTGTTGGTACTCTCCTAAGGACCCTGCCTAGATCTCTGCAACTCTTGAACGAAAGCTCTGCATCACCCCGCCTATCTCTTGGAGGTATAGCTGCATACATGTCGAAATCTTCCTCTAGCCTAGAGGAAATATTATCGATCTCTACGAATGCTGCCACCTGATGCTGCTTCTCCTTCTTGTCCTTATTCCTTTGAGGACACTAGGTACTATAGTGGCCAAACTCGCCACACCTGAAGCATTTGATCTTGGACAAATCCATCTTCTTCTTCTCTCCTCGCGAGCCTTGTCCCTGACTGGGACAGTTTGCTTTTCCTTTTGATGCAAGGGCCACATTTTCTTCCTCCTTCATACCCTTCGATCCATTGCTGCTACTGTTGCTGATGGAGCTCTTTACTAGAGCTTGCCTCATCTCCTCTTGTGTGAAATTTACCCACATCCGGTCCCACCTAGGCAACTGATCTTGTCCCAGAATGCCTTGGGTGAAGGTCTCCCACTCCTCGGTGACACTGTTGAGGGCTTAATGCAAAAGTTATGTAGATGGAGGTGACTCTACTACAGTTGCAAGCTCATCTTGGATATCTTGAATGTTGGTGAGATAGGGGTTGATGCCTTCACCCTTTTGCATTGGAGCATTCCTTAACTTTTCCTTCAGGAACATCTTCCGCTGCTCGGAAGGATTCTGATATAGTGAGGCAATAGCATCCCATATTTCTTTGGCCGTATTCTTGGCCGCAATGTGTGAGACTATATGATCTCGAACTCCATTGAGAATCAACTGCTTTGCCTTGGCCTTCTCCTTATTGTAATTCACTAGCTGATTTGGATTTGTATGTACGACAACGTGGTTTTCTGCGTACTGCTTCAGTTCATATTCGTCTAGCAGGAATGCCATCTTGGTCTTCTAGATACAATAGTTCAATGCACCCTCTAATCTATCCTAGTCTCGGAGTTGTACTGAAGTTATCACTGCAAAAGCTCGAGCTTGGGACGAAAATCTCCCTCTTTCACCTGCTCGACTGCTAGCATTGCTACTCGCACTCCTTCCTGGAGTGAGGAAATCTTCCTGCTGTTAATGCTTGCCACAACTAGAAATTGTGGATTTTTGAAACTAGAAACCCTCTGAGAGAAACTCCCTTTGTTTGTGCAATTTCTCTTCCTCTAATGCTCAAATCTGCTCAACGATTTTGTTGCGCTGCTCTCCGGAATTACTTTCTGATTCTACCTCTGCCTGCTAGAGCTCTGCTCTAAGCAATTCAAAATTTTCCTACCACTTTGTAACTGGAAATTGAACTTCTGCTCTGTTGGTCACACTGCTTGGCTAGTGTTAGTTTTTGTAGCATCGGATGTGTTCTAGCCACAAAATTTTGTGGAGAGGCTAGAACACATGAGATCTCCGAAACCCATAAATCTTTACTGGAAATTCTGCCTAGAAATGACTTAATTAGATTATAAGTTAGTTTATAAATATTTCCTGTCTAAACTTAGGGAACATGACTAATTAATTAGAATTAATTAAGTTGAGGTGTGAATGTTCTAGAAACTCACTCGGATCGACTTCAAGTTAATCCTGGCCAGTGTTGCGGGGGAGCGCCTCCCCCCTCGATCCCGCTCTCAATCCGCGCTTCAGGTGGGAGCGACTCGAGAACGGGTCGGGAGTGCGCTCCCGAAATCGCTCTCGGATTTTTTTTTTTTTTTTTTTATTTAAATATTATTTTTAATAATTTAATTTAATTTTTTTTTTTTTTTTTTCACTCCCTGCCTATTTCCAGATCGAATTGGGGAGCGTCGCTCCAGGGTCGATTTTTATAGCCCGGGAGCGATCACTCTCGACTGCTCCCGGCGGCGTGAGCGACGCCCAAAAAAATCGTGCGGAAAAATGGTTATGCCGGAAAAAAAAGGGCGCAGGTTGGAAAAAAAAGGGAGGGAAGTGAAGAAAGGGAGAGAGGGAGGGAATATAAATAAACCCTCCCTCCAATGAATTTCATTATTTTAGAAATTGAGAGAGTGAGAGTGAGAGTGAGAGCAAGAGAGAGTAAGAGAGAGTGAGGAGCAAGAGAGAGTGAGGGGCAAGAGAGAGCAAGTGAGATAAATAAACCCTCCCTCCAATGAATTTCATTATTTTAGAAATTGAGAGAGTGAGAGTGAGAGTGAGAGCAAGAGAGAGTAAGAGAGAGTGAGGAGCAAGAGAGAGTGAGGGGCAAGAGAGAGCAAGTGAGAGTGAGAGCAAGGAGCAAGGAGCAAGGAGAGAGCAAGTGCCAAGGAGCAAGGAGAGAGCAAGTGCCAAGGAGCAAGAGAAAGCAAGGAGCAAGGAGAGAGCAAGGAGCAAGGACTTGCAAGGGGAGATTGGAGGCCAAAAAGGTAGGCTCTATCCTAGCAATTTTTTTTAATGTTCATTCCTAAATAAATAAATATTTTTTTTTCTCCCATTCCCATTTTTTTTTTTGGAGATTCAAAACTTCAAATTTCAAACATCATGGTTATATTTCTTGGCATTTTCTTCTTCTTGGTTCCTTTTTTGGTTATCATGGTGTTGGAGAGTAGAAAAAGGAGGGTTGAAAATGAAGAAGGGGATGAAGCAGTGGGTCATAGTGGATTTGATGACAACCCCGGAGAGGAGCTGGAGGAGAGTGAACATGAGTCTCAAAAAAATAAACAAGGCCAAACTCCATTGTGGAAATATGTTAATAGGCCTGAAGCAGGGAAAGGGGGTGGAACCACTAAATTTCATTGCCCCCATTGCAACAATAATTACACAGGTTCATACATTCGTGCCAGAAAGCACCTCTGCGGGAAAAGGCCATGGGATGGAGATAAACACATAGGAATCAAAACTTGTACAAGTGTGTCAGCAGCAGATAGAGCCAAATACATAAGGGAAGAGGAGGAAGCCCAATACAAATCTAAAACATCAAAGGGTTTCTTTGAACCAAGCTCACAATCACATGCACAAGGAACTCCTTTAGCATCCTCCCAAGGCAGTGGATATGGAGGCATAGGGTCACCAAGTTTAAGGTGTAGAAGCATATCAGATTTCCTTGATGAAGGGTGTAGGAATGATGTGGATTCAAAAGTTTACAGGTTTCTCTATGCATGTGGGATACCATTCAATGTTCTTCTCTCACCTTATTGGCACGAAATGGTTTCTGCCATAAATGATGCCCCTAAAGGATACAAAAGCCTTTGGTATGACAAGGCTAGAACCGTTGGACTTGATTATGAGAAAGCAAAAATATCACATTCTTTTAGTAGAATGACAAGTTCTTGGACTGACGATGGGGTGTCCATTGTATCTGATGGATGGACAAATGTAAAAGGCAAGCCGTTGATAAGTTTTCTTGTTGTGTTTGTTAGTGGTGCCATCTTTCTTTCAGCATATGATTACTCAGACAAGTTCAAGACCGACATCAACATTGCAGAACCATTACTTGAAACAATTGACCATATTGGGCCATACAATGTCATCCAAGTCATCACTGATAATGCTCCTAACTGTAAGGCAGCGGGAGCAATTATTGAGGATAAATACCCCAACATATTTTGGTCTGGGTGTTTGGTTCACATAATGAACCTTTTGATGCATGATATTGTTAAGAACAAAAACCAACAATACAAATGGATTGGTGATTTGTACAAGAGGGGCAAAGAAATGATAAAATTTATTACAAATCATAGCAATACCCATGGTATTTTCCGTAGTCACTCAAGATTGGAGTTGTTGAAGATTGGGAGGACTAGATTTGGTAGCTATTACCTCACCTTCAGGAACCTTTTGAAGGTAAGAGAGTCATTGGCTAGCATGGTATCAAGTTCACACTGGCAGGTATTAAAGGAAAGGGCTACAAATGCATCTGACAGGCAAGGTTTTGAACAGGTGGAGGAGACCGCTCTTGATGGTATGTTTTGGGCACAATCATTGGCTAGCATGGTATAAAGTCCACACTGGCAGGTATTAAAGGAAAGGGCTATAAATGCATATGACAGGCAAGGTTTTGAACAGGTGGAGTAGACCGCTCTTGATGGTATGTTTTGGGCACGTCTGAGGCATGTATTGGATTTCACCAAGCTCGTTTATCACATGATTCGATTTGCAGATACAGATAAACCAGTGATTGGGGAGGTGTATAAGCAGATGGATACCATGTTGGGGCAAATAAAAGATATTGTTCATAAAAATGATCCCAACTTGTATACACTGATTCACAATTCTGCGTGTATACGGTGGGATAAACTTAATGTTCCACTACATACCTCGGCGTATATCCTTACGCCAAAATACTACTCTGCATCTTGGTTGGGCCAACCTGCACCAGGGGGTGGGGTTAGGGTCAAACCCCATATAGATGAAGAGGTATCTACATGATATTTGCAAGCATTAAACAAGTTGATACCTGACAGTGAGGAATGTGCTAGTCTGCATCTTGAATTAGGCAGATACTTCAGTTGCACTAGTTTGTTTGGTACCTTCCATGCAATGGAAGATAGAGACAGATTTGATGCTCTCACATGGTGGGAAGCATATGGCGGCTAGGAACTTTTGCCAAAATTGGCAAAAAAAGTTCTCTCACAGGTTGTAAATACTTCTTCTGCAGAGAGGTGTTGGAGCACCTACAACTTCATACATCATGTGAAAAGAAATAGACTCAATGAAAACCAGGCAAAAAGCTTGGTTTATGTGCACTACAACTTGAGGTTGTTGAGTCATTACTGTGATTGGGCTTATGAGGATCCAAGATATGAAATTTGGGACAACCATCCAGAGGATGATAATTTAGAGGATGGCACTATACATCTTGAAGAACTGGAAGTGGAACTTTTTGTTGACATATATGTATCAAAATATAAAGAATATATATATTATATAAAAAACGCTCCGAGATTCGCTCTCCGACTGGGAGCTTTTGAAAATGTCGCTCCCGCTCCCGTTTTCGCTCCCGCTCCTCGCTTTCTCTCCCGCTCCCAAGTAACACTGATCCTAGCCATTGATTAAGATCTAATCTTGGCTGTTGAAGTCTCAACAGAGGATTATAAGAAGAAGCCGATGGGCACTTGGAGAAAAAACACTTTAGAAGTTCGATTTCATGAGCAGATCGATTTCCAAAGTAGCAACAGTCAGTTGCCAGAGAGAGCTAGTGAGATCGAAGCATTGAGTGAGGGGCAGAGACAGTGAGTAGGAGGAAAGGTTTTCTAGATCCGGGGAGGTAGCAGCAAGTGAGTCGAATTATCCCACAGAGGCAGCGCTGAGGGACTACGTAATGCTTCAGTCAGGCAGATCAATTTGGAGAGAAGGAAAATCGTACTAAGTTCCAGAGGCTGAGAAGGAGTCCCAAAGGGTCAGAGAGACGATTTTCTCAGCTTCCAGAGGCAGAACAACTTCATCTGAGCTCAGTTAGAAGCAAGCCGTCCAGCCAACTACACAGAGACTGAAAAAGTGCTCCAGGAGGCCGAGTTTTGATAGGGAAAGTCCAGCCAGAGATTGCTTGTGCGAGAAGGGTAATTCCCTTCAGTGTTTTACTCATATTTTCTTGTTGTTTGGATAGCCAGTTGGGTATCCATAGATGTACTCAGATTTCACTGCTACATAATAAATAAAACCCTCATTGCTGCGCCGATTTTCCCAAGTTGGGTTTTTATGGGGACATTGGTCCAAAAATAACTATGTAAAATTGTGTGTGTGTGCTAGCATTTCTTTCAGCGTTTATTGTTCCGCAATTTTATTTGTGTAGGTTTGCAGTGTGAGTTATTCAGTATTTGCTGTAGGAAACAGTAAATAAATTGTTGTTAAGTTTAGGTATGTTCTATGCTGGAGCAATTTATTTAAATTTTCACAGTTAGCAATCACATAAGCATTAAGATAAACTGCAGATAGAACATAAATATAAATCGCAGAAGACAAGCCAACTCAAGAGGACACAAGATATGGCGCTAGCCAGGGACAAACCCCACAATGTGTGGGGAAACCCTTTGATCAAATCTTCTTTTATCTTCAA
>APFE031673724.1:0-11207 GCA_000404065.3 Pinus taeda | reverse complement strand
TAGTGATTATCCCATTACTATTGTAGTTGTATCCCTTATTAATATTGTTGTGCCCTTATTGTCCCCATATTGTTATTACTGTGCCCCATAGAATCCCTCTATTGTTACTTTTGTGGCTTTATATTATTATTGTTAGGTTGGCTGGGTTATATTGTGGCTCCTTAGACTCCTATATATAGAAATGAGGTTTTGTCATTTGAATCATCCAAGAATTGTTCATTTATGTAATGTAAGGGAGGTTTCCCCCTCGAAGAGACTGAATTCTAAGGCGTTGATCTATCTTTTCTATCTTTTTCTTGAGCTGGTTTCATAACAGAAGGTTTTACTAAGTAAGGAGTCTTTTAGAATTCCTGGGACACACATAGTGTGACATGCAATTGTATTTGCATGCTGTGGGTATATGCGGCTTAGGCTGCATCATTGGGATATATGCAGCTTAGGCTGGCACCATCTTCTAAAGAGCTCCATTAGTGGAGCAGGGGAAGGAGGAGGAGAATGTGGCCCTCGAATCTAAGGCTCCTAGTCAGGGACATGTTGAAGGATTTAGGGCAATTAGAGTTAATGTGATTCTTCTAGCATGATAACTACTTGTGAGCTATTTTAATTTTTCTTCTTAACACAATCTTCACTTGTTCTTATTAGAGTGTGTCTTCTTATATTCATCATATAGTTATAAAAAACAAAGAGACAAGAACACACGATGTTGGCTTTCTGCCAGAGCCAAAGCCTCTCCCTCTTGGAGAGGAAAATCCGCACAAAATTCTTCTTATAGAGATTCCAATTGATGAATACCAAGACCATGACACTTGACCTACTATGCCACTCCAAGACCAAGACACAATCATCTTCTTTGTCACTATTGAGATCATCATCATCGTTGCCCCATAGCTTTTCCTTCACTTAGATCATTGTTGCACTCTTGATATCTTCACCACGTCAACAAGGTTTCTATACTGTGTCGGAGCTACACCGAGATAATGATCTTGTCCTCATTATGACTGAGATCATGACTGCTACATTACCGAAATCATGATTATGTTTAGTATGAGAATGCATCACGGTGGGATCACCGTGCTTCTTATCACAACCATATGGAGACTGTAACTTGTTTAGAGAGCATGTTGGGTGTATCACTGAGATCCTCATTATCATAACTATGCCAGGAACATGAATGCGATTCTCTTCCTGCACTGAGACCTTCATAGTCGAGAGTGCTACCACCGAGAAAATCACACTGTAATTATACCTAAAGTTTGCAGAGACTTGTGTTCCTGCACCTCATTCGAGACCCTATACCACTGTGCTTGACCGAGACATCAGAGATGTATGCAAAGATATCTCTGCTCCTCATCCGAAGTTGCAGGATGTCCGAAATATCAGAGATGTCTGAGTTCTGTTGCTCTCTTCTGCGAAGTTTAGCGGGGTATATAAGTGGTTATGCCTCCATAAATAAGCCGACATAAGTGTGAACCGTTGTATCTTTAATTAAGCCGGCATGACTGTCCTTTTAATTCATTTGTAGGCTGACATGACTGAAATTTACATCGTTTAGCTTGTTGATGTCTTTAGGAGAATTGTGCTTGTGTTGGAGGGCTGTTCTAGACTTGTATACATTACACATGACATTGACTTTTTGACATCCTAATGCTCTCAATGGGAGCCACTAAATAAATAGACCTCTTGCTCATGAAACCCATGCTGCAAGGAATAATAAATTCATTTTACAAAAATCATAATTACAATGTCATGAATATTGAACCTAGTTACACTTTCTTCAACTGTCCCTCTTAACTAGGGAGGTATTCATGATGGTACTTGGTCATTCTCAATCTGAAGAATTTTTCATAAGAAGAATCGATTGGTAACCCATCTGTATAGCATCATAGTAACCAACATTATTTTCTCAACAAGGCCTTGACTGACGACTCTATCTCTCATTAGATCAGAGCACAATGTTGGTGAGACCAAT
The DNA here is from genome assembly GCA_000404065.3 of Pinus taeda. Lineage (NCBI taxonomy): Eukaryota > Viridiplantae > Streptophyta > Pinopsida > Pinales > Pinaceae > Pinus > Pinus taeda. Next base: position 9,238 of record APFE031673724.1, on the reverse strand, counting down.
GATTATAGACACCTTCATCATTGTCTCTCAAGGTACATACCCACCCGGGTGTTCACTGAGTATGACCTTCTAGGACTATTCTTATCTTGGGTTCCCATCCCTCAAAGAATATCGGTCCTCTTTCCTACTCTTATCTTGGATGCCCTACACATCCTCAAAGAGCATTAGATGCCAGATGATTACCCAATCCTCCCATTCTTTCTTCCCAGGTGAAGACAAGAATGCTGTGTCTATCTCTCCCTCTTAACTAGGGAGGATATGCCCATTCCTATAAAGGAATGTACCCAAGTTCCCTCTGACCATGAACTTGCCCAAGCTCCTTCTCAATTATTGACTTGTCAGAACTCCCTCTTAACTAGGGATTCTCCTTTTCATCAACAACTTCTTCTTTGTGGGTCCTTCTGCTGCTTGATCAATTTCCTTCATGTCATGAAATTTAGTCGAGCTTCTTCCTTGTAGGGCATTAGCCATCGATCACTTTCCTTCTTGGTTCGTCATGTCATTCTTTTCTTCATGGAAAGTGACCTTCTTGATACATATCTGGAACCTTCGTCATATGGCTACTTCTTCCTTATCATGTTTTTTTCAGGAATTTCCATCTTCCTCATGAATGATAGTTGTACTTGTACTTACAACTCTTGTGCCAATAGCCCTACATGAACTCATGCAGATATTATTCAAGAAATCAAAACATAACATGAAATCAAATTGTACCTTTCGAGATGGCTCTTCATCATGACATATTTTTGTAGGTATCAATGTCCTGCATACATGTTGACACATCTCCCAAAGATATCCATAGTCAAGGGTCTCCATCTTTTTCAGATTTCCATCATGGTCTTCATATCTTTCCGGGAGATTTCCTAGTCAAATCTTCTTGGTCTTTTGGATGTTGATCACCTTCATCAGGGTTGCTTATCTCACGATCTCTTCCTTCCTCACACATTCCATTCCCAAGAGCTTTCAATCCGAGTTTCTTCATTGTGGTCAACCACCTCATACCTCATATGAGGACATATTATGTTGATTTCATCTTGTGTGACTTATGCCTTCCTGCATCCTTTCAGAGGAGGAGATCCTTTTTCTCTTGATCATGCTTCTCAAGATAGAAGTAATGATCCATGTTACCTGCAACCATACAACACGACATTAGAATATTAAAGACAAGCATGCATACCTCATTTTACCTTTAGGTCGTCTAGGCTTCTTCCGACAGCTTCCTTGATTGAAAATATCTTCAATCCCTTGATCTGCTTCATTTCTCATGTCATCACACAATCATCTCATGAATTCCATAACTTGGATTTCCTGACGAAACAGTTGCTTCCTTTCTAGATCAGTGAACCCTCCGATTAGGATTCCTTCAGAGAATCTTGAGGATCTTATATATCCTAATTTGGCAGATGTTTCCTTTTTGTATGATGAGCCTTGTCCTAGATGACTTCATCCTTTTCTTCAATGTCCAATGAGGTTCCCAAGAGCTATATCCTTCATGTTTGTCTGCCATGAATTTTGTCCTTCATGATTCCCATGGTGATGTCCCGAGCTCTTGTTTCTGATGCTTCCATGATGCCACGATGCATCTTATTATCATGGTCATATCTGTAACTAAATATTTAGGAGCTTATGATAGGACCTTTTCGTGAGGGATACCATCTCAATCATAGGAGAGATTTGTTACCCCCTCTTTCCTTTGTCACTTTCTTGAGCTTCCTCCATCTTTCCGGTGATATGAGCTTTCTTTTTATAATATTTCCATAGCATTGTTTTGTCTTGTTCGAGGACCCTCAACCTCCAACACTTTTGCCATCAACTTGTCTTTCTCTATTTAGCATAGAGACCACAAATTGTTGAATGAGGTAACCTTCTTGTTCATGGACATTTGTTACCTTGCCTATCAGTTAGAACAATGATGATTTGCTTCCTAGATTTTGTAGGTGAGACCTTCTGGAGATATCCTATATACTTTGATACCTTTACTTTCATGTAGATCAGATTTTATGTGACCTTCTTCATTGCACCTTCAGAGAATGCGTTTATCATATACATTTCTTTGATGTCTCCAATGTTGCTATATGAGGGGATCTTTCATAATTATCCCTTTCCATGAATTCAGAGGAGACCTTTTGATATGTTCAATGGCTTTAGCTACTTAGAGGACTATGTCCATCCTCATGAAAGGAATCTTTGATGACCCATCCAACCTATAGATATTCTTGTAATCATGAAGTCATTTAACCAAACTTGATTATAGAATGAAAAGATACTTGTCATGTGAAGATGAAATCTTCACCTTGATTGCTTTGATGATGGTTGAAGAAGATATATTAGAGCTTCTTCTTGAATGACCTTACAAATGAGAGAGCCTTTCCTCAATAGAAAAGGTTGCTCCTTTTCATGAGGATGATTTGTTGTGTCCTCGGATGATCTTCTTCTAGGGCAAGGAGATGATCCTTTGAAGATGTTCATGCCTTATTGCCTTCTTTAGTAGTTTAGATCAAGACTGCTTCTGGGACTTCGACCTTCTTCGAAATGATGCAGTCTTCGATTTTGAGGTCCTTTGAGCTTCATTGCTTTGTAGACATCTTGATGAGAGTCTTGGTGGTCTTTTCATGATGATTGTGGAGATAAAAGATCTTGCTATTATAGATTGTCTCCTTGATTACATAGACAAAAACCCTTGCTGATGCAGACTGCTGTTGTGGATTGATTCTTCAATTTTGTCAAAGCCTTTCAACTTGCTTTGATGCCCTTCTTGAAGCTGATCCTTGAATGTCTCTTTTCGCTGCCCTTCCTTTGACTTCAGCACCTTAGCTCTGATTCCATGTTGAAGAATCTAGGGAAATTAGAGTTAATGTGATTCTTCTAGCATGATAACTATTTGTGAGGTATTTTAAATTTTTTTCTTAGCACAATCTTCACTTGTTCTTATTAGAGTGTGTTTTCTTATATTCATCAAATAGTTATCAAAAACAAAGAGACAAGAACACATGATGTTGGCTTTTTGCCAGGGCCAAAACCTCTCCCTCTTGGAGAGGAAAACCCACAAAAAATTCTTCTTATAGAGATTCCAATTGACGAATACCAAGACCATGACCCTTGACCTACTATGCCACTCCAAGACCAAGACGCCAATCCTCTTCTTTGTCACTACGAAGATCATCATCATCGTTGCACCATAGCTGCTCTTTCACTTAGATCATTGTTGCACCATAGCTGCTCCTTCACTTAGATCATTGTTGCACTCTTACTTGAGATCTTCACCATGTCAACCAGGTTTCTATACTATGTGGGAGCTGCACCGAGATCATGATCTTGTCCTCATTATGACCCAGATCATGACTGCTACATTATCGAAATCATGATTGTGTTTAGTATAAGAATGCATCATAGTGGGATCACTGTGCTTCTTCTTATCACAACCATATGGAGACTGTAACTTGTTTAGAGAGCATGCTGAGTGTATCACTAAGATCCTCATTATCATGACTATGCCAAGAACGTGACTGTGATTCTCTTCCTGCACTGAGAACTTCATAGTCGAGAGTGCTACCACCGAGAAGATCACACTGTAATTACTTACTGTAATTATACTCGAAGTTTGCAGAGACTTGTGTTCCCTCACCTCATCCGAGACCCTATACCACTGTTCTTGACCGAGACTTCAGAGATATATGCGAAGATACCTTTGCTCCTCATCCAAAGTTGTAGGATGTCCGAAATATCAGAGATGTCCGAGTTTTGTTGCTCTCTTCTGCGAAGTTTAGCGGGGTATATATAGTGGTTATGCCTCCATAAATAAGCCGACATAAGTGTGAACCGTTGTGTCTTTAATTAAGCCGACATGACTGTCCTTTTAATTCATTTATAGGCCAACATGACTGAAATTTACATCGTTTAGCTTGATGATGTCTTCAGGAGGATTGTGCTTGTCTTGGAGGGCTGTTCTAGACTTGTATACATTACACATGACATTAACTCTTTGACATCCTAATGCTCTCAATGGGAGCCACTAAATAAATAAACCTCTTGCTCATGAAACCCATGCAACAAGGAATAATAAATTCATTTTACAAAAATCATAATTACAATGTCACGAAGACCTAACCTAGTTACACTTTCTTCAATAGGACAGGGGGAGCAATGAAAGAAGAAGAAGGACCTATCGAAGGTCAAGTGCTTTAGATGTGGTGAACTTTTTCACTACAGTACCCAATGTCCTCTCAGGAGGAAGGACAAGGAGGAGAAGTAGGACCAATAGGCAGCATCAACAAAGATCGATAGGCTGTCCTCCAGGCTGGAGGAAGATTTAACCATGTTTGCTGACATACCTCCAAGAGTGAGGTGGAGTGACTTGGTTTTGTAGCCCCAAAGCACTACAGATGGGCAGGATCCTTGAGGAGTCCACCTCTTGGATCAATACCTTGCTATGGGGCCCACAATTTTCAGTAGCAGGATGGATCAGTGGCAGGAGATGCAGTCAGATGCCAGAGTGAGAGATGCAGAGACTAGTAGCAACCAAATGCTGGGGAGCGCAGTGCAGGGTCAACAACACCGCAATTGGCACAATGTAGAGTTAACAACAATGCAGATTCTTCAGTGACAGTGCAGATAGTAGCAGCAGTCAGAGACTCGAGTGATAGATGCATCATACTGATCACAATTGATTAAGTATTTAGGATGCTTCTCAGTTGCAGTTGTTGTAGTAGCAACAAAAACCACAAATGAGAGGGAGTTGCAGTGCAGATGCAGTGTTTGGTAGCAGTTCAACAGGGTTAGCAGCAACATAGATGCAGTAGATATTAGAGTTGCGCAATTGTTGTTGGGTAGCAGTAGCCAGACATTAGTAGCGTGACAGGAGATGATGCAGAAAGAGGGTGCTGCTACAGGTTGAGCAGTAGCACTAGAACACAATCCTCGCTAAGAATGAGTGTTAGTTTTTGTAGCATCAGATGTGTTCTAGCCACGAAATTTTGTGGAGAGGCTAGAATACCAGAGATCTCCAAAACCCAGAAATCGTTTATGAAAATTCCGCTTAGAAATGACTTAATTAGATTATTAGTTAGTTTTTAAATATTTCGTAAGTCTAAACATAGGGAATATGACTAATTAATCAGAATTAATTAAGTTAAGGTGTGAATGTTCTAGAATCTCACACGGATGGACTTCAAGTTATTCCTAACCATCGATTAAGATCTAACCTTGGACGTTGAAGTCTCAACTCAGGATTATAAGAAGAAGTCGATGGGGACTTGGAGAAAAAACACTTGAGAAGTTCGATTTCATGAGCAGATCGATTTCCAGAGTAGCAACGATCAATTGTCGGAGAGAGATCTAGTGAGATCGAAGCAGTGAGTGAGGGGTAGGGACAATGAGCCGAAGGAAAGATTTTCCAGATCCGGGGAGGCAGCGATAAGTGAGTTGAATTATCCTAGAGAGGCAACACTGAGGGACTACGCAGTGCTTCAGTCAGGCATATCGATTTGGAGAGAAGGAAAATCGTTCTCAGTTCCAGAGGCTAGGAAGGAGTCCCAGAGGGCCGGACATATGATTTCCTCAGCTTCCAGAGGTAGAACGACTTCATTTGAGCCTAGTCTGAAGCAAGCCATCTAGTCAACTACGCAGAGCAGCGCAGAGGCTAACGCAGTGCTCCAAGAGGCCGAGTTTTGATAGGGAAAGTGTAATATTCCTAACCCGGAATATTCCTCAAACCCCAGCAAAACTTCAACCCAATATGTGCAAATGATATAATAACCCAGAAGTGATAAAATAACAGTGGAACAACATATAATAATGTAAACCGGAAATATAAGCAGATGCACAAGAAATGCAGCGAGAAATGCTAAGCCATTTTATTATACTGAGCAATAAAATGAGTACAAGAGGTGATTAGACAGATGGCACCTCGACTTGCAAAAGGCAAGTGAAGAAATACTCTCAGAATGACAAGAATGGCCTCTGTGCGTGGATGCTGCTGCTGCTAGAAAACAAATGATGATTTGGGGCTACTCCCCTCGTCAGAAAAAGCTGAAACTCTTGATTCGGGCTCTACTCAAGAAACCCATAAAAACCCAGAAAGCTTTCCTGGAATGGTCGACCCCCAAAAAACACCCTCTTGGGGTCTGCGCAGTTCCTCAATGCCGTGCGATGCCACTGAAGGAAACCCCTCTAACCTCTGCTTGAAACACTGTTTGAAACCTTGCCAAAATCCTCCAATGAGAGAAGAGCTGGACCCTTGCTCAATCTCCCAGCAGGCAAAACCCCAATCCAACGCTACAACCAAAAGGAGCTGCGTCCCTCGCCAAGTGCTGCGCAATCCTCCAAAATGATGATGAAACTGCTGCTGAAATGCTGATAAAAATACTGCTGAAATACCGATGGAAATACCTTGCCCGAGCAGGCACTCGAAGTCCCCCGGGGCTAAGGGTGAGATCTTCGAACGGAGACACTCAATGCACTAAACAGTGCTGCAGACCAGCTAAACAGCCAACGTGCTCAGAAGTCGAAACGACTAGCTCGCAATGCACATAACTGAATGCCCAAAATGAGGGGGCTCCTCTCTATTTTATAGCCTCTGCCTCTCACAATCCCTAGGCTCACCTCCTCCTGCGTGATTCCCCTCTTGCCATGTGTTCTTCCCTCCTGCGCAGTCCCTCCATGTGTCTGCGTGGGCCCCATTTCTACATCCCCCTTTGGCCCCCTTGGCTCCTTAAGTCACAATGTTGTGGTACTAGGAAGTGACTTTTTATTCTTAAAATGAGTTATGTCCCCCGTCCTCACTTTTTTATTTATAAATAACTATAGAAGGCAAAAATTGGGCAAAATCGAATATTCCAATTAACCATGGCTAATTAGGAATATTACAGTCTCCCCCGACAAAAGGTTGCTTGTCCTCAAGCAACTGAAGTGATGGATGCTGCAAGATCTTCTCACTCTCCCAAGTGGCATCCTCATCCGGCAAATTCTTCCACCTCACCAAGAATTCCCGGACCGTCTTGCTCCGCAGTTGCCTCTCCCTGGTATCAATGATAGCCTCCGGCTGCAATACCAAATGCCCCTCGTCATCCATGGGTGGTAGCTCATCTGTCACTGTCACCTGCTACCCCAATGCCTTTTTTAGGCATGATACATGGAAAACGTTATGAATCTTGCTGCCTTGGGGCAGCTCCAACTCAAATGCAACCTGTCCAACCCTGCGTATCACCCTGTACAGCCCATAAAAGCGGGGCTTAAGCTTCTCAGCCCCCTTCTGCTTCAGTGACGACTGTCTGTATAGCTGTAACCGTAGGTAGACCACGTCCCCTACCTTGAATTGTCTCTCCACCCGACCCTTGTCGGCATACAACTTTTGCTGGTTCTGTGCTGTAGCCATGTTATCCTTGAGAGCTTGGAGAATATCCTAACTCTCTTGGATCCATATCTTGGCTCTGGGAGCCTTGCTATCACCAAACATCACGTCAGCAAAAGATAAAGGATGATACCCATATAAAGCATAGAATGGTGACATACCAATGGACATGTGATGTGAAGTATTGTAGTAGTACTCTCCTAGATGCAACCACCTCAACCATGCTCGTTGCTGCCCACTGACATAGTTACACAAGTAGCCCTCTAGCCACTTGTTAACTATCTCTGTCTGCCCATCCGTCTGTGGGTGATAACTGGTACTCGGTGTCAACTCTGTCCCCACCAACTGGAAAAGCTCCTGCCAAAACCCGCCCATGAAATGACTGTCCCTATCATTGACGATGATCTTAGGAAGACCATGTAGCCTGAAGATCTCTCTAAAGAACAACTCGGCTACCTGTGCTGCTGTATAGTGTGCGGATATGGCAAAAAGTGTGCATACTTTGTCAGTTGGTCAACGACGACAAAGATGCAATCCTTGCCCTGTACCATGGGCAACCCTGTGATGAAGTCCATCGAAATACTCTCCCATTTCCCCTCTGGAATGGGAAGAGGCTACAATAATCCTGCGGGATGGCTCATCTCTCCCTTGTTCCTCTAGCAAACATCGCATTCCCGGATGTGCTGGAGTACGTCTTCCTTGAGGCCCTTCCATGAGAACCTCTCCCTAATGGCCCTGTAGGTTTTGGTAAACCCATGATGTCCTGCCAACGGTGAATCATGTGATGCCTGGTTTATCTTCTTCTTGAGCTGAAACCCCTCAGTCAAGAAGATCCGGTCCCTATAATAGATGATCTCATCGACCACCCTGTACCTGTCATCTGCCACTTGCCCATCTAGAACCTCACATGCAAACCTGTCCTTGGAGTACTCTACTAAGAGTCGAGCCCTCCAGTCTGTATCCAAGCCCATAAGAGACAACGTGGCTGGTCTACGTGAAAGGGCATCTGCTACCACATTGTTCTTACCCTTGACATACTCAATGTCAAGTCATATGCTTGGATCTTGCTGATCCACTTCTGCTGCCTCTCCTGTAGCTGCTTTTGCTCCAAAAAGAACTTGAGGCTGTTGTGATCAGTCCTCACCCTGAACCTGTTACCCACCAGATATTGCCGGTACTTAGGCAATGCATGCATGATGGCCAACATCTCTTTGTCGATATAGAATACAACCTCTCGTGCGGAAGGAGCTTCCGACTCTCAAAGGCTATAGGGTGACTTCCCTGCATCAACACTGCGCCGATCCCCTCTCCCGACGCATCACACTCCAAAACAAAAGACTGAGTAAAATCTGGCAACGCAAGCATTGGGCAGCTGCTCATAACCTCCTTGAGCCTATCAAAGGTTCGCTGCGCTGTATCTGACCAACTGAAATCCCCCTTCCTCGTCAAATTTGTCAGGGGTGCAGCAAGTTGTGAGAAACCTTTGACGAACTTCCAGTAGTAAGTACAAATGCCAATGAATCCTCGACGTTCCATCACATTCTTCGGCTTCGGCCATTCTCTGATGGCCCTGATCTTCTCCCCGTGGACTCTCACTCCATCCACTCCTATGATGTGTCCCAGATACAACATCTCCGTCAACCCAAACTCACACTTGGAGAGTTTGGCATAGAACTGCTGCTCCTGTAAGATATGCAATACCGTCTTAATGTGCCGGAGATGCTCCTCCAAGTCCTGCTGTAAATGAGAATGTCATCAAAGAATACCAACACAAACTTCCTCAGGTGACTACGGAAGATATGATTCATGCAGGACTGAAATGTAGCGGGGGCGTTGGTTAGCCCAAAAGGCATCACCAAGAACTCAAAGTGCCCATAGTGACACCTGAAG
>APFE031673720.1:0-13036 GCA_000404065.3 Pinus taeda | reverse complement strand
AAATTATATTATTATTAAATTTATAAAATTTTCTTTGCTGAGGGTGTGAGGCTATGAAAACTACCTTTCACGTGAAGAATGAATCTTGGCTCTTGGTTAAAGAGGGGGGAGGGCAGGCCAACAGCTTCTTCACCACGTGGTAGTTAATGCCTATGGCCTTATCTATGTGAAAATTTTTCCCTCGTCTATGTGCAACTAGTTTGCATTGTTTTTGGTTTCAGTGACGATGTCGCATCTTCAGTTAAATTGCATGGTTCAAGAAATTTTTTGGTTGTTTCTTGGCTCTCTGAGGAATGCACACCCCTCTGTGGTATTATTTCTCCTAGCCATTGAGCTAGGGTGGTGATCGTCTGCCTTTCTCTCCTCGTGTGGGTCTAATCTAGTAATCTCTCTTTCCTTCCTCCGAATTTTGAAACTTTCCCTCTCGTTCCTAAGGCGAAGGGTGTGTCATTTAAGTTTTTAGCTGGCTTGAGGTCTAGTTGCTCTGAGCTTTGTTGGTTTCTTTCCTTAGCCTTATGGTTGGTGCCTCTTGATTCGTTTGTATTTGGCCTTTTCTGCTTGTTTAATTGGCCTCAGGTCTGCTGGTGGTGTTGTTTTCTTTTGGGTGGCAATTTTGGTGTTGGGGTGGTGCTGGTCTCCAAGTGTTCGCATCCCTTGGTTCTTCCCATTTGGGGCCATAAGCTTTAGACGTCCTTTTGGTGTTGGCTTGTGGCTTTGGTGTCGATCTAGATATTGGGAGCCTACTTTTCTATTTTCTCTCATCTGTTATTTTCTAGTCTCCCTCTAGGCTTTGTTGTCACCGATTCATTTGCCTATTCTTGTCTAGTTTGATATTCGTCTAGTGGTGAATTTCCAATGGGGTGAATTGTTGCACCAAATCCCATTTCCTTCTTAGCCTACAGCATAGTCTGCTCAGAATCTGGTGAAGGGTGGTTGTTTTTTTGGGCACTCCATTCTTGTTTGTGTATTGCCTAGTTTATTTCGGTGGTCGTTGGTTTGATTTAGGTATTTCATTTGGGGCCTCTTGCTTCTTCATGCACTTCAATATGAATCTTATTCTACACTCTTCATGTGCCCTAGCCCACAAAAAATTTAAAGGTTTGTCTGCACTTGAAGGTGTTCGAGGCGGTGCAACAAATGTGGGAGGTTAAAGCTCCGGATGGGGAAAATGATCAGTGCGTGGTGTTGGGCGTGATGGTCACGGAACCCATGGGGAGCATAGATCTTCGACTAACTCCATGATAGGAAGAAGTAGTAGAATGATAATTTAGAGTGCTTGTGGTATTGGCGGAGTTAGGAGAGTATCGGGTTGAGAGCATGTTATGGCCTCTCGGGGAGGGCAGAACATTTGGGGTCGTGCGAGGTCAGAGGATCATGCTCCTTCCATGGATCCCAAGGTTTCCACAGTGATTTAGGAGCTGGTTCAATTTGTCATTTCTTGATTCAAATCTCTCGATAGAGCTCGAAGGGAGGAGCATGAGGCTATTATGGCCAAACTTGAACAACTCCACTACTTTTGATGTCATGTTCGTGAAATAATTGTAGTTGTCTCGCATAAAAAAGTAAGTTGAGCCGGAGTGGATCCAGATAATCCTATTTCAATTACCTTTGATGAGTGATTATGATCACTGATGTGTTTCTTGTTCTTTTTGTTTTCTAGTATGTTAGGCCTCTAAAGCTATGGATCTCTCAACTAGGCATTTTTCTTTCTGTATGTTATATCATTATTGCATTGGTAAAAAAAACTAGTCAAAATGAGACCACATGTATTTTTTCATCTTTATATATTTTTCATTAATATAATAAAAACTTTAAGAATTGGCAAAATAAGAAATTATAAAATTTATATTAATTTAAAAATTATTATATTACTTTTATAAATTATTATAATTCATTTTAAAAGATAGAGAGATTATTAAATATATATTAATATTTAAATTACTTATTATTGTCAACAAATCATATCGATATCAAATACAAACACAAATCATATCGATATCAAAATTCAGATGGAATTTAGGTGAAGTAGTAAAATAAGGGGTCCAACAATAGTATCTGAATAAATATTATATGAAATTAGTTTATTAAATGTTTAAAGTTAATTATATATATATATATAATGATATGTTTTTTAAGTAAAAAAGAAGTTTGAGATTCGGTAGCGTTACATTTCTTTAAAGTTAATAATATCTCTTATGGGTTTGAGATGGAACACGCTACTTCAATTTAAGTTATCTAAATATATTTATTTTATATTTTCCATTGTTTTTTAATTTGATTTGGACAAGCTTCTTGTTTTCCTTGGAAAAGTATTTTCTCTTTTTTTCCATCTTGGATCTAACTCATGTTTTCTACTAAATTTGAGAAGTCATCTTACAATGAGTAAGCATTGTTGTTTTTGGAAGATTTTTCATTTCTCTTATCAGCCTAAGAAATGGCTTTTTCAGTCCTATTTCTAGAGAATTTAATAAAGTAACAATGATTTTCAATGGTTTTATGGGCATCCTCTAACTCTTCTTTTGGTGGATCTATCGTTTTTGACATGTGTTTCTCCCTACTTATTTTTTACTTCCTCCGGTGGATTCTCTTTGATGTGCCCTTCTTGCTAAATTTCTTTTACTTTGTCTTTGTCATGTGTCTCTTCTTCACCGAATACAGTATAATGCTTGAGCTGAGCACCTTCCCACCATTTAGGCCTCCAACTATTTTTACAAGCCTTGTTGTTGTGTAATCCCTTGGGGAAATTCTTAATTACATACCCTGTTTTATATCAGGGTTGGCATTGGAACGAAGTATTTTCATAATCGAGCTTCTAAACCATACATAATTTGGAGCCGTTAAATTAAAGTTAAACAAGAAAAACTTTATTAAAATCCATATCCATGCATATTTGAGCATATGAGGTCTTGAGAAAATGTTCAATATAAACTCTAGCAATAAAATTTTCCAATTGCATTCCAAATAGATGTTAAAGAAAGCAGGTTCCAAATATCCTTACTCAAAATAAAGCTGAGGAGATTGTGAGTTGTAACCGGATCAAATGAAGGAGGCCAAGTTTACATGAAGAGATGAACACTACTCATGAAAGAAGACTTGGAATCCCAAATAATAATCTTATCCTCAAGATTATCAAATACAATAATGAAAAAACCCGAACAAAAAGATAAAGATTACCAAATAATCGAAGTTTCGACAAATCAGATATTCACTTATGAAGATCAATAAACTACACTAAAAACCCATTAAATTTCCATATCAAACTTTGATTAGATTTTTTTTTTTTCGCATAACTGAAGCTTATTTCCCTTGCGTAACAAAACCTTCTTAAACTACCACAGAATAAGATCCAAATTTCAACATGACACTGTAACACACCTTAACATGACATTGTAACACGCCTTAGGTTTGAATTGCCTTAAAGAACGAACCTGAAGATCTAGCCAACATTCCTTCAAAAAATTGATTTCAGCGCTGAATCACATCACTCATAGTCATGGTTCGTTTACAAAACCACGCAACAAAGGGCTACCAAAGACTAAAACCCTAGCTACACCGAGAGCTAGCATAGTGTTTGCCATCTAGTTTGTTAACCTTTTAAATTATTATATTTATAACTCAAGTGAAATGTGTTTTTTTGAGAAATGTTATTTTTATATTGAGGAAACTATTTCTAAAGTAATTTAGATGCTTTTTGTTTCTTTTCTTAAATATTTAGATTATTCTTTTTAATAAAATTAAAACGTATTGAATAGAATTTTTAAATCGTTAAATATAAATTAAATGTTTTTAGAATTTTTAAGAGATTAAGAGATATATGTTAGTAAGATATACACCATAAAATAAACAACAACTCAGTAATAATTTTTTTATTATGAAATTATGAAATATAAGAATTATTGTATGTTATTATATCTTTATTTAAAAATTTAAAATCTATACTAGTTATTAAAGGTACAATAATTATAATATGAGAAAAACCGACTGAGGATATATACATGTTGAAGAGGGAATTATAATCGCATGTATGAATTAATACATTTATTTTGTTATAATATGAGAAAAACCCACTGAGGATATATACATGTTGAAGAGGGAATTATAATCGCATGTATGAATTAATACATTTATTTTGAAATGATACAAGATCTGAATTAAAAAAGGGATTCAGAACTAAAATGAACCAGAGGGGTTGTGTGGCAATTAGTCCTTACTCTAAACGTATTGAACTAGTAGCATGGTTCATTGAACGAGTAGCATAGAAGACAAAAACCAAAAACACTAGATTTTGATACTATACAGCTGCAAGAAAATAAACTTAGACTCAAAATGTTTATCTCAGGAAAAAGTAGTGGATAAAGGAAACCTTAAATCTAAAATTGAGAAAGTGAAATGAATTAAGTGTCATTAAATCAGCAGAGAGGTTTGGAGGAGATTGAAATGAATGGGAAAGTACAATAGTTGAAGGAAAATTTCTTTGAACTATTCATTGAACCAGTAGCATGATGGCAGAAGTAGCAAAGAAGACAAAAACCAAAAACACTAGATGCTGATACTATCTGACTGCAAGAAAATAAATCTGGACTCAAAAAGTTTATCTCAGAAGAAAGTAGTGGAAAAAGGAAACCTTAAATCTTAAATTGAGAAAGTGAAATCAATTAAGTGTCATTAAATCAACAGAGAGGTTTGGAGGAGATTGAAATCAATGGGAAAGTAAAACATTTGGAGCAAAAGTTGCTTGAGCTGGAGGTTGAAATTGAACAAATTTGAAACCAAGTCCTAATCAAGCTTGAACCATCCAACAGCTTAAAAACTAGTGTTTTCTTTAGAATATGATAAGAAAAACCTCAATTGTAGGTTGGATCCTTGACAAATCAGATTCAAAATCTCTCATTGCTGGTAAATGCACTTAAGGATTTCAAAGAGAAGACATCAGAAGCTCTAGCAATCAATCAAGAGCATATACAACAGTTTGAAATTGCATTGCAGGAACTTAAATAATTAAGTAACAACTGATGCTCGATAAAACAACACTGGAAGCAAAGCATCAAGCATCAAGACATATATGAACAGCTTGGAGACTATCGGCATAAGCTGAAGCCACAAGAATAGAACTCTTAAGTGGGAGTGTCAGAGAAACAAACTTGTTTCAGTTCCAAGTAAATGAACAGATCACATATCTCTAATCTTGAAGAGGAAATTTTACACTTAAAACAAGAAAATTCAGTCAGAGATTGGTTAGTTTGACGATGTTAAGAAGCTGCAAGAAGCACTTAGTAACTTGAAAATAAAAAACAAGAACTTGAAGGTAGTAGAGAACTGCAAGAAGCATATGGTAACATAAAAACAGAGAATAAAATCTCAAAGAAGAGCATCAACCTCTCATGGATGATTGCCTTTCCAGGCAGAAAAAATTGAAAGATATTGATAAGAATTTCCCTTCCAATTAAGGATCGTTCGGATCCATTTCAATGCCTAACAAAATTGTTTGCAAAAAATATATGTGTTGAAATTAAGGGGGGTTCACACTAAATACACCCATACATGTGTATGATGGGGTTTGTCCTTCCTTATGGGAAGTCTACAAAAAATTCTACCACTATTGAAATATCTATCACCTGCTACTCGAGTGATGGAGTGAATTAGTGTCTTAAAGCTAATCCAAAGTTGGTGATGAAGATGAGTAGGAGGTATGGGTCAAGGGTCTGTTGGGGTATTTATTGCAAAAACTGAAATATATACAAGTGGAGAATTAAACACCTGAAGAGAATTGCCAACTACTTCTAGACGATTTTGGCACCGTTGAGGATAACTTGGCCGTGTTGCAGAACGATTGTCTACTTTTGATGACAACAACTTCCATAAGAATGATGCATCACAAACTATACCAGTGAATTTAATTCTGATAAAAAAATTAAAGCCTGCATATCATATTTGGCCAAAAGAGAAAACGATGAAAATAAGGATTTCAGACATAAAATATTGTTTAATAACACTAACCAGTTACCAAAAGCTATTGTTGGATACATTTCGCTTATTTTTCATCATCAAAAGAAAAAGCACATGATTTCTTATCTCAAACCCTTCTACGATCTATTGATCTAATGAAAGTTGAAAGTTGAGGGAGAATATGTGAATAGGGATCTCAATGTTTTAGGAGGACCCGACCATAATGAATCTTCGTGCTCTACTTCGTCCAAAGATAGCAATGAATCCCATGTTCATAATGTCATAATAAATAAAGGTATTTCTCAAGTTGATAGCGAATATGTGGTACTTCTCTTTTGGTGATGGAAGTATCGTACTTCATGAGGTGGATTCTCACAACATTGTGCCATAATAGAAGGCCTCTACAAACTAGAGTATAGTGCACATACTATTACAACTAAGATTCAAAAGCATTTTGTTGCGCACCTTGTGCATCTTCACAATGTCAAAATCCGAATTGGATTGCTTAGGCAGCAATAGATATAGACTAGGATGTTGTTATTTATACCATTCTCCGAGTGCAATTCTTTGATGTGAACCTGGAGATGATGTAGTCAACTACGTATAGCTTGGGATAATGAATAGATTTCTGACAACCAGACTGAAAAATTATGTTGATGATCAGAATGATCCTTCAAACTTGATAGGTTTATCTAGAATTTATCCTTTCTTGCATTATGCCTACATTTTTGCACAATAATGTTCTGTAGATAGAAAAATTAAAGGTTCTTACATTTCGGAAAACTTATACATGTGAAACGTGGGAACATAGATATATGAGAGACTCTTTCTTGCCATGTGAACTATACTTCAATTCATCATCCATGAAAACTTGACATGGAAAAAGCATATCACATAAGAATTGGAACAAACATAGCATCGAAGTCATCCACACATAAAAATGTGAGATATCTTAGTCAACGATATTATTATTGCCACCATTGGTAGAAATGCATGCAACTATCCTTGATTACCACTCAGCTCATCCATACTCTTCCCATTTGCATCCAAAGATGCTGCGAAAATAGACCCAAAAAAGTAATCATAAGTACAAATTAAAATCTATCCAACAATAAAAATTTCCCTTTAAGCAAAAGATCTCTACAGACTAACTGTAACTGGCAATAAATTTTTATAAGGCCTTTGATAACTCAAGATTTAAATTTGTTGGCCATCGCATAGCCTCCTTGGTTTGTTGTAGCCCTCGTTATGGCCCTTCAGAAGAATGACCAACAAAATATGGAGACTAGAGATTGGTTTGTGTGTCCACTAATTCCAATGTGCATCTACAATTTCATGCTTACTAATGGGATAAATATAAATACACTCTGCACAAATCTTGTTAACTCACTAGATTCTCTCGAGCTCCATATTTAAGCACCAGGTGGGAGGGCAAGCATGAGCTAAAAGGTAGTCCACTGCTTCACTATAACATGTTAATGCTTTTGTGTGTCTGCCATTTTTATGTCACAAAGAGCTTGAAGAGGGCACCGATATTTTTATGTACCAAAGAGCTTGAAGAGGCCACTAGAGTGCAAACCCTAGAAGATAAGAAGGATATATTGAAGAGAAAGTTATACCCCATAGTAGATGATCCAAAGAAGGATGTAGAGGCAGGTCGCAAGGTTGAAGCAGCAAGCAGGACCAAGTCCATTTCATTTCATCTCCCAGCCCGGGGTTAAGGTGGAAATTTGTCGAAATCTAAGATATGGTGAATAGTTTTGTTAATATATGTCAACTGAAATTAGATAAATAGAATATTACTTGCATTAAAATCGCTTTTGAATTCGCCTCTAAATTCAGATAAATAGAATCCTATTTGCATTAAAATCGCACTTAAATTTGCCTCTAAATTCATTCTTTTAAGAGAAAGCTGTAGAAATTTGTTTCTCTCATAATTAAAGAAAAGTATTGTTCCAGATTACAGTTTACCTAATGAGAGGGTCGAGACTATGAGCATCTACATATACCCTAACCCATCGCTGGACAACAAGTATGGTGAAGTCACAAAGGTTCTAAGCAATGGATGAAACAAAATCTTTGAAATGTTTTATAGATTGGTCACAACTCGTAGAATGGGTGATTGGACTGCCTTGAATAGCCGAGCAAGCAAATTATATTATATATTTTATTATTTGCATTAATTTAATATATAATATAAATGTAAGTTTCAATTATTTATAATAGCATCTTCGCTTACATGCATTTTGACAAATGTTGCCTTGCTCTTGATGCTCATCTTGTACTTCAGTGAATGGCCTTCCACTTCCTGAACTTCAAAAATGTAAGCGAAAATGTGTCAAAGGTGACCCTAAACACATTGGTAGACACTTTTCTAAAGACACACCCTTGAAGCCTCAGTACCCACAATGAAGGTGTCGTCGGCTACAACAACCATGCCCATGGAGGCTCAATATGCACCACGAAGGTGTCATCAGTGGCAGCAATGTCAAAATAAAACTAGATGGGAGCAACATATGCTTCTGAAACATCCTTTACCGTTGGAGGAAATGTTCTTGGTCTCTTTTTTTGTATGCTTTCATAATGCAGGTTAGTAGGCGTGGGATTGAATTCATAGTGAACCCCAAGAAGGCATTTGTTTATGGATATTGGAATGGAATGAAGGTTTATGTATATGGGAAAGCATTAGTTTTTGAATTTGTTGCGGGACATTATAGTTTGGACTTCTTGTTTGGATTTTGTAAGGTATTGAAAGAGTTTAGGGAGCCTCAAAAATTGATGAAAATGCCAAGAACAAGAAATAGAAGGTTGACCATGGCCCTACTGACACTAATTATGAACATTCAGTGAGCATATTAGAAAATGAAGTAGTTGAATTTAGCAAGAATGGTCAAAATAGTAGGGCTTATATAGAACACTCTAAGTTTATTTCAGTCATCAAGAATATTAAGGAGCGTGTCCCTATATATAAGATAAAAGAAATATTAAGTGAAAATCGGTTGGATGTTTCTGGCTTTGATGAAGCCGTAGCCCAAAGATGGTAATCCTGTATGTGGGGGCTTTTCAATTTTTATGATATGAATTCATGACAAAATTCAATGTAATGCAGTACTGACATTGAAGAAATTTTTGCCCCCTACTCTGAACCCTTTAAGAAACTCAATCTCTTCTTGCCATAGCTAGATCTTTTCATGGCTCCATCTCTTTTCAGGTCGCAAGGTCGAAGCAGCATGCAAGCCAAGGTCCGTTTCAATTCATCGCCCAACTTGGGTTTATTTGAGCCATCGTAGCCAAGTTTTGAGGCCGCCAATCTAGCCAGCAGCAACATCAGCTGTGGATTCATTGTCTAGTCTATAGATAATGCCCAGCTTCCCATTCTACTCTTTATATTTGATCAAGACTTACAGGTAAGTAAATCAGATTTTAGAGAACCAAGAAACCAATCAGCCATTGCTTTAACTAGATTCTATAGATAGCATTGGTATCATTTGTTCCCATCGTGCCTTGGCCCTGACTTTGTCTTTTGGTAAAATAGGCAAGTTGTTGCATAGGGAATGCCTTGTTAGATTTTGCAACGGCATAGAGATGAAAAGGAAAGCATAATTTCATTCAAAAGTACAGGCGCGTTCAAAGAAATGTAGAGCATATTGATAAGCCCTTCTAGTAATTCTACCTAGTGCCATTAAAGGTTTTGGCTATACTCTGCTCCAAATTGAAGACTTCAGAAGCCCATGCCCATATTCAACTTCAAAAGCCCATGCCCATATCCCCGGGCGAGGGAAATTTTAGTTGCTACTGCTAGTTTTGGAAATTTCAGGTGCTACTGCTGGTTCTACCTAGTGTTTCAGACTCGCGCGTTCTGCATAATGTTGTGTTGCATTTCTAGATTGACTCACCTCACCAAAGCTACTTCACAAACTAAACATTGAAACATTTCTCACTCACAAGTAGTCTGTACAGGCGATGGCTTGTATTTATGGCTGACAAGTAGTACATGTAGATTGCGGATGGCTTGACAAGTAAAGTGGCTCATGCTATGCAACCACCAACCGCCATGTGGTGTAGCCAGCGACCTGCTATGTCTTGCTGCCTTATATGATGCCTTATACAAGCATGTAATCGACTAACGAGCTGAGCTAACATTTAATGTCATCGACTAATGCGAACATTAGCTTAAGTAGTATTTTTACGAGTTTCAAAATATCAAGTAAACAAAAATTTATAACCTATTCTTTTAGCTTCGATCCTCACGAAAAGGGAAATAACATGAGAAATCGATATGTCTTTGCAAATTTTGTTTATAGTTAATAAGCTAACACTAAAAACAGGTCATCTAATACTAAAATGCTAATTTCCTATTACTTCAGTCCCATGCCAAGACGGCAAGGACTAATAATAGGGAAATTATACCGAGCAATGTTCAATGCGTCATTTGAAAAGATTAAAAATGGCATCTAAAGCGAAATGGACTGTTCATATATAGATTTAGTGATTCAACTGAGCCATAAAGGTCATATAATTATGAACAGTTGAGGCAAAATGGAATAATGGATGCTCAGCAAGTACAATGCAATTCATAAAAATGTGCCACTCAGCTGAGTACAAAGAATTTTTCATGAATTTCAGAAAGAAATATTGTTTGCAAGCTTCAAAGGTTGAGCAACATTTTGACGGCAACTTTTATTTATTTCTTACTCACTTGACTCTTGCCGTGATAGTTAGGTAGGTGGAGCCTGAATGTTACGAACATCAAAATTATTTCACGTGGCCATGGACTACCAGAGTGGTGTGAGAGAATTCGTCAAGCTTAATCACAAATGTTTAACATAATGGATTGAAAATTTTCATAATCGAACTTCTAATCCTATGCATAATTTGGAGCTGACAATAATTTTTTTTATTAAAGTTCATCTCCATGCATATTTGAGCATATAAATTTTTGAGAAAATGTTTAGTCTCCAAACTCTGGCAATAGAATTTTGTTATTCAACTTGGAATACATGTTAATGAATGGAGATTTCAAGGATGCAGGGAAGGTTCAGAAATCTTACAGGAACTGGTGCGGAAGAGATTGTCAGTTATAACAGAAAGAGATCAGAGCTGCATAAACAGACCAACACTATCCGAAAACCAAGACTCAATATCCCAAATAATAGTCTTATTAGTCCCTGCCTGGGACTATTAGCGATCGATATCGCGTTGACCAGCAATTAAATCAGTTTGACCGATTAATATGTTCGGTACATTTAAATTTTAAACCAATGTTTCAAATAAAATGTTTGGGGCAACAAATTTTTATCCAATGTTTTTGTTTGGAGGTCTTATTGCCGGCCTCACGTCCCCCGATGCTATTTCAGTGAGGGCAAATTGTTTTATCATAAGGTTTTCAAAAAAATGTGGGAGTATGGCTGTATATGGTAAGAGACACGCATAGATTGCATGCAGTCCAGGTGTCTATCCCCTTGCAAATAACGAGTATTTTCTAAGGTACTCATTTCATTTTCATTCCCTGGTTTGCTTTTCTATCCTGAGCCAGTTGCAGAAAAGTCCCTCTTCTCTGTAGTTAATAGCTGGCCTTTCTCTGTGTCATGATTTGCAGGGCAGCAATGGGTCCAAAGAACAGTGCCAACGCTTACGAGGAAGTTCGCAAGCAACGCCTGGAAGAGAACAAGAAGCGGATGGAGGTCAGTAACCATAAGGCATTTGGGATTTTTCTGTTGTTTTGTTTAGAGTGTTATGAACGAATTGGTGAATGCAGGAGCTGAACCTTGTAGCGCTCTCCAACGGTTTTTCCGAGGCACGTAATTCGGCACACAAGACAACCCCTCAGGTTTGTTTTGAAGTTCAGTGGATGTTATGCTCTTCTTGGGTTTTTTTTTGGTTATTTGAAGCATTTTGTTGTGATGTGCGTTTGTTACAGAGGAATGCTAAGCCGCGAACGCCAAAGGTGGAGAGAGGTCCTGTCTCAGTGCGCCGCTCCTCCCGCGTTGCCAACATTCCGGCCCCTGATTACCGCGAGGTTAGTAGCATGCATTTCGTTATAATTTAATGTCTTTGTGCAATACTCCAGATGCAACAAGCGATAATTTAAGATTATTTCTAACCCCTGATATTTCTATGCTAAAATCTGCGTCTTTAAATGAAACCTGTATCATAGAATTCAAAAATTTCAGGGGTAACCACCACCCTCATCTCGACCAAAACCAAGACCTAAAGTCATGAAATTAAGACCGCAGGATATTTATCTAAATTCTTACTATCATAATATTAAGACCACAAGATATTTATCTAAATTATTATTACCCTGGTAACTTGCGGCTGAAGTTACTTTCGTGGTTGCAGACTTTTGACTGTGCCCACAGACAAAGTTATCCTGCACGCGCCGGCAGCAACCTTAAGGAAGCGAACTCTACATGGCTCATATCCCTACAAATACCCACGCTCTTCTCGTTTTCTTTCATCGACTTCATCATCATATCTGGTGTTGTTTATTCACTCTGATGTTTATATTTGAATTTGCAGGTTGATAACCCTTCAAATTTGTAGTGCCATGGCTGGAAAAGCGCCAGAGAAGCAGGACCACGTTCTATTCGATCTATTCGGCAGGAAGAAGGAAGAGAAAAAGGAGAAAATGCACGTTGGCCAGATGATGCAGGCTCCTGCTTTTCACCCCCACAATCAAGCTCAGACTGCACCTTATCATTATCCAGCTGCTGCTTCTCAGAATGGTGCTGCCACCGACAATCAGGCTGCTGAACACAACTAAGTTCACCCTCCTGGTTACGAGGGACAATATTTTACCGCTGGGGAAACTGAGAAACAACTGCACAGAGGTATACCAGGAAAGTTTCACAGCACAGATAACCCTGACTCCAGCTATGTAAGTCTCTTTCTCTCTCTTAACTAATTTCTCTGTTCATTGATAGCGACAACACGGGTTTCTATGGCATCTATTTCTTGATTGATAATGATGTTTCTTGATTAGTGGCATTTGATAATTATGTTTCTTGATTGATAATGACGTTTCTTGATTACTTGCATGTTCAGTCGAGCCACCGCAACCATGCCACTGCAAGTGTCCGCGCCATGA
>APFE031673714.1:0-57484 GCA_000404065.3 Pinus taeda | reverse complement strand
ATAATGAAAAATCAAGCTGGTAGTCCCAATTTTGGGATCCAGGGGAAAATCTCTGTGCATATGTGTTTTTATGTGTTATGCTCTCGCATTGTTTATTTTTTTGTGATTTAGAATTTGTATGCAGGTAATTTCTGTACGGGGTTAAAACCTACAAGTTTTCCCAAGGGTATTGAATCCCACTCATATCTTTTGTAACTATCTTTGCATACCACTCCTTCATTCGCTAGACAATCAACGAGCTTATTTTCTTTTCTGCGCACATGAACGAGTTTGGATGGTCTCAGGGTTTGTAGGTGGACATGTATGCGCTGAAAAACCTGCAAAAGCCGCCACTATGTCGAAACTTTTTTGGGTACTTTTCCGTTGCAGAGCTGCTTGGCCACTTTAATGACCAATTCTGAGTCAGCTTCAATAATGGCATTATGAGAATTTGCCTTTATCAGTTTTTCCAGGCATTGTTCTAAGGCCATAAGCTCTGCCATGTTGTTTGTGGCTATGCCCAGATGACTATGAAGGATGTCCTTTATACACCCTTGCTCATCTCTGATAGCCCCGCCAAAACCAGCCATCCCTGGGTTACCTTTAGAGGCTCCATCTATGTTGATTTTCAAGAAACCTTGAGGTGGAGGTTGCCAACAAACCTTACTAACATTTATCTGTCTAACATCCTTGTGTGTGCTCTGGGGAGCAAGCGACTGGAGACCCAATTGCAACATTATACTATGCTCATGGGCTCGAGTTGGCCCATTAGTAGGTCCCCTTAACACGGCCCCAACAACTTCTTCAATCTGTCTTAAAATCTGTGTAATAATGTTTTGGGTTGATTCAGATTTGCTTTTGGAAATCCTACTATTTCGTTCTTTCCAGACATTCTAGATTAGGAAGCCTGGAGCCAGAGTCCAGGAGCTGTTTATGAGATCATTCCTAGAGAAGTTTCTTCTCCACCCACTCAGAGTTTTTGCAATGCTGAGGCCATCCTTGTCAGTTTGTTTGAAAACTGAGCCCACCCAGCCCCACAATGTAGAGGTGAAAGGCCAAAGGTTGAGTAGGCATTTCATCGTCTCCTCATGTGTACCACACAAATAACATTTGGATGGATTGACAAAACCTTTCTTTAGAAGATGGTCCCATGTGAGAATTTTCTTTTATTGAACCAACCATATGAATATCTTAATTTTCATCCAATGCGGGTTCTACCAAAGGTTCTTCCAGGTTTCATTTGGGTGCTGATAAGCACACCTTGTGTTTATCTACTTGGATTCTTTGAGGTTAAAGTTACCTTCTGTGTTCCTTCCCCATCTAAGTTGATCAAGCGAATTGGAAACCAACATCCTCATTTGTTCCAATTCCATAGCCAGAGAGTTTGCCTGAGCTTTCAAAGGACTCTCTTCTTGATAGCCTAGATCCTTCCAAGTTCTCCATTTTCCATTGCTCCTTTCCTGATCCCAAAAATCCTTAACCAGATATAAACCTTTGTTGTCAGTGTCATTCTTGAGACCGGTTAGCTCTTCCCTAAATAGGTTTGGTTCTTGCTGCCAGTTATCCTCCCAGAATCTTTCCAAGCTCCCATCCCGAATCTCCCAGAAACTATGCTTCTGAATAATGCTTCTATTTTCCCAAGCATGATTCCAGATGTGGGAGCCATTGATAACCCTAGACATTGGAATATGATCCTTCTCTAGCCAATTTTGTGCATATTTTTGTTTCCAAACCTTTGCCCAAGGGGATGCCGATTCCTTTAGCCATCTCCACCAGAGTTTTGCACTTGAGACTTTACTAAGGGTTTCAGGGTCATGAAGCCCCAAACCACCGTGTGTTTTGGGTTTGCGGAGCTTATCCAAAGCTACCAATGCCCACTTCTTTTTCTCCTCCCATTTTCCACAAAGAAAATCTCTTTGTATGTTCCTGATCTTCTGCATAACTCCTTTTGGGGCAGGCAATGTTAACATCACAAAGATAGGTATGGCCTATAGGACCGCTTTTGTAAGTACAAGGCACCCTGCTAAATTCAGAGATATGCATGTCCACTTCCTTATTCTGTCTTGAAGTTTGTTAACAACTGGCTCCCACAGTTCCCTGCTCAAGGGTTTGTCAGTGAGGGGGATACCAAGATATTTAGAGGGTAACTAATCCCTTTGAAACCCTAGAATTCTGGTGAGGTTTCTTTGAATAGCAATGTGAGTGTTAAAAAAGAAAACTTTAGATTTGTCCAGGCTTACCTCTGTACCAAAAACCATGGAAAAGTCATTCAGGATTTGTTTAAAAGCTTTGGCTTCCTTGACCATGGGAATGCCCTGCAACATAATGTCATCCACAAACCGTTGGTGAGTTGACACCTTGCCATTAGTAGTGAATTTTAAACCTTGGATTCTTCCCTCAGCATTTGCCATTTTTATCCCTCTTCCTAGTCCTTCCATCATGAGCACAAAGAGGAAGGGGGAGACCGGATCACCATGTCTTAGTCCCCTGGAAGGTATGAAAGTACTTGAGGGCGAACCATTAAGCAAGATTGAGAAAATGGCTGATGATACCAGAGCCATGATCCATCTAATCCAATTATGGTCAAAGCCATAGGCTTTCAACATTTCTTTGATATAAGACCAGCTTCGCTTAGCATATGCTTTTTCTAGGTTAAGCTGTATGATCATTCCAGCTTGTTTGTTGCTTTTCAAGGAGTGGACCATCTTATGTGCTTGTATGATATTGTTGAGAATTTGTCTTCCTTCCACGTAACCAGTTTGCTCCTCAGAAATGAGAGCTGGGAGGAGTGCTTGAGTCTATTAGCGATCACTTTGGAAATGATCTTGTACACCACATTACATAGAGCTATGGGTCTGAATTTGTCCAGTGTGGTGGCTTTTTCTTACTTCAGAATTAAAGCAATGAAGGAGGCATTGATAGCCTTCAGGACCGATTTGGATCTTCTTGAGTCTTCCATTGCGTCCAGGACGTCTTGTTTGACTGTTTCCCAGCAGGCTTTGAAAAAATCTACATTAAAGCCATCTGGGCCAGGGGCTCTCCCATTTTGCATCTCATCGATAACTTCCCTGACCTCATCTTCTGATATTGGTCAATTAAAATTGTGTCTGTCTTCCCTCGTTACAAGCTTGGGGTTGTACTTTGTGAATTTCTTAATAAACTGTGACTTGTCTAAGATCGACTCCGTTGCTATGCTAAGGAAGTGTTGCACTAGTGTAGACTCCATTTCTTTGTGAGTAACCAACTCTTTTCCTTGTGAATCTTTGAGTTTCAAAATTCTGTTATGTGACCTGTGACATAGAGTTGATTTGTGAAAGAATTTTGTGTTTCTTTCCCCTTCTTTGATCCATTGAACTCTTGATTTTTGTCTCCAGAAAATCTCCTCTTGCCTGCATATATCATCCCATTCCTTCTGAAGAACAATAGATTGTGAATTCCTCTCCTCTGTGAAGCCATCTGTGATCATAATATGATTGATCCCTTGGATTTGTCATTCAAGTTCTTTTTTGGCCTTGAAAATGTTACCAAACTACTTTTTATTCCACTCTTTGAGTTTGAATTTGATGTATTTGATTCTTTGTTGTAGCATGTACATTTTAGTGCCTTGATAGGGCAAATTTTCCCTCCACCATTTCTCAATGTTGCTAGTGAATTCAGGGTGAGAGAGCTAGACATTTTCAAATCTGAAAGGTCTGTTCCTTGGCGAGCCAATAAACATGGCTTCAATCTGGACCGGCCAGTGGTATGACCCTCCATATGGAAGGATAACAGCTGACATGTCAGGGCTCGTGAGAAAAAGGTCTTCTGAGATTAAGAATCTATCCAGTTTGAGGCAACTTGAGAATCTCCCCCTCTCTTTTTGTTATAGGTAAAGATGTCACATTGTTTCAACGTCCACTAATCTCATGTTATCTATGAAGTTTTGAAAGGCTATAGAGTCTCTTCCTAGTGTTCTAGTTCCACCTTTCTTCTCTATAAGAGATTTGATGATATTGAGATCACCTGCCAGAATCTAGGGTAGATCAGGATGTCTTCCTCTTAGCTCCTCCAGGGAGGTGAGAAACCTGAGTTTGTCTTCTGGTATTTGAGGTCCGTAGACATTTGTCATCATTTAATGTTCCTTATCACCCACCGGATGTATAACCATCGAAAGATAGTTCCTGGATGTTTCTGCATCCACGATGCTAAGTTTTTGGGAGTTCCAGAGCGTTAGAATCCCACCCACTGAGATGTCTGCTTTAAATTCTAGATATTCAAACCTACTTAACCAATTACTGAGGACACCTTTGCTTTTTTCCATTGAGCACTTGGTTTCCTGAATGAACACCATGTCCGTTTTTTCTTCTTTTATTCTACTGCTAAGATTTATTTGCTTCATTTTTCTTCCTAGACCCCTTATATTCCATGTTGTAAATTTCATTAAGATAGGTTTGTAAAAGAGTAACCAGTGAGATCTTTCATCTTATCTGAGTTGATCATGAGTTTTCCACATTCTGTCAGCAACTCATTCTGTTTTTTCCTTCCTCCTTTCCTACCCGGGTTCTTGGAGGCATGTCCCTATGTTTCTTCCATAATCTTCATCCCTTTATTTTCCTGGCTATCATGGTTTCTTTTGATTCCAGAATTCTTCGTTTGTGAGTGCCATAGGAAGAGATGTTGAACCTTGTTAAACTCTTCCTTTTGCAGGGAGTCAACTCCTTTGGTAATACCTTGTTCCAGAAATTTTTCCAGATCCAGGTTTTCCTTCTCAAGAATCTCCTGTAGTTCATGGTCCTCTGTTCCTGCCTCACTTGGGGTCATTTCATGATTCCTGCTAAGAACCATGAATCTTGACATGTCATTCTGTTGCTGGCTATTCCTTGGTATGTCCTCCATACTAGTGTCCTTGTCC
The DNA here is from genome assembly GCA_000404065.3 of Pinus taeda. Taxonomy (NCBI): domain Eukaryota; kingdom Viridiplantae; phylum Streptophyta; class Pinopsida; order Pinales; family Pinaceae; genus Pinus; species Pinus taeda. The sequence goes on along the minus strand of APFE031673714.1, from coordinate 52,614 downwards.
TTCTCACCCCAAAAAGGATCTAATTAGGACTGGAAGGGGTAGAATTCAAGTAGAAATATCGATCTAAAGATTCTTTCCACATTCAATTTGTAAGTAAAACTGAAAACTCACTCCTGATCAATCATTTTTTACCTTTCAAATGTTCACCGTAGGATCTCCGGCTATCAACTTCTATCCCACAGAACCTATGGAATCACGCATGGGATGAATTATTTTCATTATGGAATTGCTCGTGCATTCGTCATTTTTGTTTGCAATTCCTGGTTTTCCTCTTTATTTCCTGTATCTTCTTCTAAGATTTTGAAACTATTGTGGCTCCACTGTCCGTCCTCATTTATTTGATTTGGATTCCGTTTTCCTCCTTTTCATTTTCCTGCTACCTTGGTAAAACCCTCAGGATCTTTACTTGTGGTGGTTTTTTTTGCTGTTTTCCACCTTGTTTGTTGGGAAGTCCCTGTAAAGGTGTCCGTGTTCATGGAATTTATGGAATCGGAATGGTACGTGCTCATAGTCTACCGTTTGTTCCCATTCTTCATCATAAACTTCTAAAATGATCTTGTCTGGGAGTGCTCCAGATAGGTCCATTTCCACACAGATTCGGGCGAAAGAAGTGTATTTGCCTCTCAATGTCACATATGATGTCTTAATAAAATGACCTAGTTGATTGCCAATGTCTTTCAAGGACTATGGCATCCAATAATCTAAAGGAAGGGAGTATAGTATTGCCATACTGGTATTGAGGTGAACGTTTCTCGTTCTGGGACAAAATTGATCACCCATGGTCGCATGTAAAGGCCTGTAGTAGTGTAAAAGTATGGTCCTCCCTCGAACACTCTGTCTTTATCTTCTACGCTTGTGAACACCACCGTAAAACAACCCTTGGATCCAAGGTGCAAGGTTATGTCCCCTTTGGGTTTCCATTGGTTTCTTACCCATGCATGTAAAGCTTTCTTCGTCGCCCGATCCCCATGAATTTGCATATGATCGCATGTTCTGTCATGTGATCTCTATGAACTTGAAGCGTTGGGTCACTCAAAACAACCCTAGGAGTGATGGTCGTTTTGGGTTTGCAGATACCTATCGCCCTTTGGGGTTCATCTTTTCGACTGCCCCTTTCTTTCCTCTTCTCCCTGCGATCTTCCTCATGGTTGCTTCTCTGTTCATGATTTTTGATATTTCCTATATTGGTATCCTCATTTATCGCCTCCGCTGGTTTCTTGACATTGTACAGATCCTTTTCCTTGCTTCTGTTCGCAGTTATGTGAATGTAGGAGGGAGCCAAACTCCCTCCTCCATGATCCTCCATGGTTGAAAACACCAAACCCTAGCTCAAAACCTAGTTCTTATACCATCTTTCGCACCCTTTCAATCAAAGCACAAAACTAAGCCTAAACGTGACTTGAAGGGAAATGAGAAATTTAAAGGGAAGTTGCCACCAAAACAAGGAATACCTCAAGATGCATGTGAGAAATAAAATATGGTTCCTTACAAGAAGTTCAATACATTTGAGAAGGGGCATGGTTCGCAACCTGGAGAGTAGCAAATTAGAGGTGATGGTAGAGGACCGTTGCAGTGTTAGGTAAGTGGAAAATATCATCGTAAGAAGGGTTGTCTATTATACCAGGGAGGTAGGCCTCAGATATATAGTGCACAGGAGGCACAAACAGATGGGGATGTTGGTCATAGTATTCCTCAGATCTATGCAGTTGTGGACAACAAGTAGTAAAATCACTAGGCATCCATTATTGAGATGGAAGGTAAGCTATGTGGTTGAGTTATTTATAGTTTGATTGATCCTGGATCTAATTATAGTTATGTTAATCCTGGCTTGGTCAATAAGTGTGGCTTGAGAAAAGAAGTGCATGCAGAGTCTTGGTTGGTGTAGTTAACTACAGGTACTAAGAAGAGAGTGCATCACTGGGTAAGATCTTGTGCATTCGAGTTGAATGGTATGCCTATAACAAAACATTTGAATGTACTGCCATTGGGATCATATAGTATGCTTTTGGGTATGGATCGGATGTATCTTCATAGGACCAAAGTAGATTGTTATGACAAGGATATTGAGTGCCTAGATGATAATGGGGAAAAGAGAATCTTGGAGGGAAAGAAGAAGCCTACATCAGTGAGGATGGTCACAACTATGCAGGCTAAACGAAATTGCAGGAAAGGTTGTGTAATGTTTGCAGTTCATATTTCCAATAACAAGGGTAAGGATGTCGGGGATGCATAAATCTTCAAGAGGCACCATGTACTACAATAGTTTTAGGATGTGTTTTCAGCAGAGATTTCAGAGTTTCCTCCCCAAAGGGTAGTGGATTTTTCTATTGAGTTAGTACTAGGGGAAACACTAGCATCAAAAGCACCTTACAGGATGAGCACACCAGAGTTGGTCGAGTTGAAGTTGTAGTTGAAGGAAATGATAGATAAGGGATAAATTAGGAAAAGTGTATCACCTTGGGGTGCACTAGTATCATTCATGAAGAAGAAGGATAATACTCTTAGGTTGTGCATTGATTACACAGAACTAAACAAGGTGATGATCTAGAACACATATCTATTCCCGAGGATTGATGACTTGTTCGATCAATTGAAGGGAGAAACAATGTTCTCAAAGATTGAATTGAGATAATGATACCATCAGGTATGTATCAAAGAAGTGGACAAATACAAGACTTCCTTCAAGACCGGGTTGCTATGGGGATTATGAGTTTGTTATAGTTCCATTCGGTTTGGCTAATGCTCCAGGTATTTTTATGTGCTTGATGAATAGTGTGTTGCGTCCTTATCTGGACAAGTTTGTTATTGTATTCATTGATGAGATCCTGATGTATTCTAAGAATGAGGAAGAACATGTCGATCATTTAGCAGCAGTGTTAAGGTTGCTAGGAGAACATCAGTTTTATTCCAAGATTAGCAAGTGCAGTTTCTTTCAGACAAAGGTGCACTACTTGGGACGGTTGCCTCCAAGGAAGGCATAATAGTAGATCCAAAAAATATAAGAGTTATCACAGAGTGGGCATATCCTAGCAATGTGGATGAAGTCAGATCATTCATGGGGTTAGTAGGTTACTATAGAGAGGTTCATCAGGAACTTCTCATGCATTTCCTACCCTATTACATCATTGCAGAGGAAAGGTAAGAAGTTTGAATGGATAGAGGAGTGTGCAACCAATGTTGAACAATTAAAGCAGTTGTTGATGAATGCTCTAGTGTTGAAGATTGTAGATACAGATAAAGAGTTTGTAGTGTGTACATATGCTTGCAAGAGAGGGCTTTGTGGAGTCCTTATGCAATAGGGATAAGTGATATGTTATGAGTCTAGGAAAATGAATGAGCACAAGCATAATTATCCGACTCGTGATCTTGAGTTGGCAGCTATTATTCATTCCTTGAAGATGTGGATACATTATCTTATTGGCAAGAGCTTTGTGTTGATGAGTGATCACATCAGGTTGAGATATTTGTTTGACCAACCAAATCTGAATGCCAGGCAAGCTAGATGGTTGGCCACAATTAATGACTTTGACTTAGAGATTAGATACATCAAGGGTAAGGAGAACAAGGTTGCAGATGCTCTCAACAAGAAAGTGCAGTTGAACCATGTTGCCATAGTGAGCTCATATGGGACATATTTACAAGATCAAATCTTACAGGTAGGACAACATGATGACATGTACATGGAACTTATGCACAGGCTACAAAAGGGTATAGGTGACCAAGATGTAGAGTACTGTCTCATGGAAAATGACTTGGTGAGATTTAGGGACAGGATCTATGTGCAGGATGACAGTGAAATCAAGAAGCTTATCTTGAGAAAGTTTCATGTAAAACCATATTCATGTCACCGAGGATACCAGACTAGACATTGGCACTAGTGAAGAAGTTCTACTATTCGATGAATCTAAAGAAGGAAGTCACATAATTTGTGGCTAGATGTTTGGACTGTCAGCAAGTGAAATCAGAGTGTAAGCATCCAGGTGGGTTGCTTCAGCCTATTCTGATTCTAGAATGGAAATGGGAGGCCATTTCCATGGATTTCATTACAGGTCTAGAAGGACATCGAGGCAACATGATTCTATCATGGTTGTGATAGATATGTTGAGAAAGGTAGCTCACTTCATTCCAGTAAAGACTACATATTCATCTAGTGAGGTAGCACATGTCTTCATTAGGGAGATCATGAGATTGCATGGTGTTTCGAAGAAGATTGTGTTAGACAGGGATGCCAAGTTCACTTCCAAGTTTTGAAGGAGCTATATTGCAGGTTTGGGGACAGAGTTGGTCTTCAATACAACTTATCATCCACATATAGATGGAGAGATAGAGAGGGTCAACATGATACTAGAGGATATGCTGAGGATGTATGTGATGCACTAGCATAGGATATGGGGGGAGTACCTTCCAATGGTTGAGTTTTCTTATAACAACGATTATCATGAGTCACTGAGGATAAGTTTGTTTGAGACATTGTATGGGCAGAGTTGTAACACTCCAATCAGTTGGAGTGATCTAGTGAACATGGTACTTATTGGATCAAACATGTTGGAAAACATAGAACATGAAATGCAGGTTATAAAGAAGAATCTAAAGGTGACACAGGACAGGAAAAAGAGTTATGCAAACCAGGACAGGGCATTTAAAGAGTTTAAGGTTGGGGAGCATGTGTATTTATGCATCAAGCCCAAGAAGAGCTCCTTGAGGATTGGATCATGTGCCAAGTTGGCACCACAGTATTGCGAGCCTTTTGAGATCCTTGAGAGGATTGGACCAGTGGCCTACAAACTTGCACTGCCTCCGATAGTGAAAGTCCATGATGCTTTTCATGTTTCATTGCTTAAAAGATATGTAAAGGATGTTGATCATGTTATTGATTGGTCTGTATTGCAGGTGGAGAAAGAAGGAGAATTCTAGCCAGAACCTCGATGCATATTGCAGTGAAAACATCTCATGCTCCAAAATAGAGCAATCGAGCAAGTTGAAGTGGAGTGGAAGAACTTTGGGCACAATGAAGCTACATGGGAGATCACTGATATGTTTTTCATGTGGAGGAAAATGAGCTTTTGGCATTGTACATATTTATGTATGGTTGCTATTGTAAATACCATCATGAGTTGTGTTATAAATATCAAATAAGTGATATGTTTGTCATGTTGTCATGTTTTTCATAATGGTTTTGCCTTTGAGTAGGTTGTTATTGTAAATACTGCAACGGACTGGGTTATAAAGCTCCATGGGAAGTATGTTTTTATTTTCATTGGTTTTGTTGGTTGTAGGTGTCACAAAACACCGAGGACGATGTTCCCCTAAGGGGGAGGGGTCTATAGTAGCTCCGGGTTAAAATTTCATGTAATAAAATTTAATAAAGACAAAATAAGACCACGGTTAAGGGACACTTATTCCCAGCTAAATGTTGGGAAAAATATCCTAGTGGACATCACTTGATGTGTTTATGGCTAAGGGGAAATTGGCAAAGGGAATGACAAAGGATTTGAAAAGGAAAATGCATTATTGGTATCTTATTTATGAAAATAAAGGAAGTTAGGAGAAAAGGGAGGTGAAAGGTCACACGTTGCATGTGAGGAGGAAAATGAAGGAAAATAATGGAAAATTGAAGAAAACAAAGGCCTCATTAATAAAAAGGATTCTGAGGATCAGTTGGTAGCCTTTTGTTAGTTTAATTTTGGAACTAGTTTTCGGAGAGGAGAAGAGCACCAAGAGGAGAAGGAAAGCAAGCAAGCAAAGAAAGGAAAGGAAAGCCAAGGAAAGACAAGGAAATTAAAGGAAAGCAATGATCAAGCAAGGAAAAGTTGGATCAAGCAGCTTTAACAAGAATACTTGCAGGTAACAAGTTGCATGTATGATTTCCTAGTTGGTTTTGGCATGCATGGTATGTTCATGTTGGTATTTGGTTCTATTGATGCCATTGGCATGGGTTTTTCCGGGTTTGACAATGGATTTTAGCCTAACCTTTCCATTTCCAGATATCCATGGTGTGATGGGGTTGTTCTCAGTTTGAGATTTGGATTTCCAAAAGATTTTGGATCTGGGTGAGGTGGTCTTAGGAAAATTCCCAAAGGCTTAGGAACTCCTTGACCGGTAATGGTAGGATGGATACGGGAAAATTCCTTAAGGTATTGGAGAAGAAATTCTGATGCATCCAAGCTCGATTTGATTTTGTGATCTCAACACCAGTTTAGGTGAGGTCACATTATGGTAAGGGTGGAGGTGATTTAACCTCAGGATTCCCTTGGTTGTTTATGGATTGGTTTATTCTTGGAATATGGCACAATGGTGATTGGATGAAAGAAATATTTGGTTCAACCAATCTATGGTCGGGTGGTACATGGAAGTCCCGAACCTGGTCAAATTTTTCCTATGTTTAATAAGAGCTAAGTTCCTCTTGCTTTTGATGAGTCAATGCACTTGTTATTATGTGGCTTTAATAATCATTCTCTCATTGTTGTTTATTTGGTTATATGTTGTTTATAAGCATGGTTATTTGACAATTCTTAGTCATGGCTCTTTTCATGCTTTTACTTGTAATTGAATGAATAATGGATGCAAGACGTAATTGATGTTATGACAACTAATGTGAGAAGGAAGTGTCCATTCTTGTTAAACCTCAGATAAGTTTTTAGATCATTATGTTCATATTTGCATTCATGACCTGTAGGTTGCAGGGTTACCAAGTGTTTGACAAAATGTTAGTCCCAGTTGGGGAAGGTCAAGTCAAGTCTTGGTTTTAGTTTTGGTTTACAAGCATTGTTTGTATGTATTTTATTAGTTCTATAAGTTTCATGGATTTTTGGGCAGAGACTGGGTCCTAGCCTTGGAAAACAGCCTTAAACCTCGTAGTCGTTGGCATAACACTGGAAGAAAAAGGCTATAATTTCACTCAGGCAAGCTCATGAGAGCGACTGGAGGCTCTCAGTCACTTGGAGGGCTTGACAAGGGAGTAACTGGGGCTCTAAGTTAGTAAAAAGGAGAGTCACCTCAAGGGATGGACACTTGGAGAGGTTGGGTTTCTCCTCAAGGTCCTATAGTACCTGAGGGAAGTCAGTAAGGTTTCAAGTTGTCGGCTCCATTTGCTTAAGGTCATATAGGAGATTGAGTTTTTATCATAATGATCCTAAGCTCATGTTTACCCCAAGGAAGCCGGTGGAAATGGGTAAATGTGGGTGGAAGCGGTTACACTAGGACCAACGAGATTTGATGGCATGAGGAAAACCCTACCCCACAAAAGTTTAACAGGGGTCTCTCGTTTGGATTTGTGCCAAAGCTACCCAGGTTTATCAAATCGACGACTCTGGTTAAATGTGGGAACCCCTCCCAATTTTCAAAACGGAGGGGGGTCTCTCAAAACCACCAACAATTTTTGTTGTTGAGGCCTGCATGATCTTTTGCTCCAAGCACATGGTTTTCATTTTAAGCCCCGTATATCCTTTTGCACTTGTTAGAATTCGAAATAATGATGGATATTTAAGAAAATTTGGTGGAATGAACCATGACAACATTTTTCTTGTGCAACCCAATAATTTGCACCATTGCTTCAATTTTTTTGCCGAAGTGAGATTGAAACTCCCCGGTGTTTAAATAAAAGCAATGAAAAAATATGCCTGCGAGAGCATTAAACCCACCTCAATTAACAAAATTCATATATGTTCCTTTTACTTTCCTTTAACCTGCAAGGTAGTTTTTTTCTTATGTTCCTTTTACTCTCCTTTAACCTGCAAGGTAATTTTTTCCTTATAGGTAATAAGATATGTTCGTTTGTATGTTCTTTTGGAAATTAAGCTTAAAATGAATCAAAGGCGTATGCATTTTGGAATTAAATTTATTTTATTTATATATGGTTTTAATAAATAAGTGACTTATGCATTTTGAAATTAAATTTATTTATTTATTTTTGTTTTAAATTTGATTGGAGTTTATGTAATTAATATAGTATAAATATATTGGATCAAAAAAGGAAATTCCCTAATTGCTAATATTATTTAAAGTGTTTGTGAGAATATTTTTAGCGAAAAAATTTTACATTAAGTCAGTCCAACTCCCAACTTTTTCATAAAATTTGGTTTATATTTAAAAGTATATAAAAATTAAAATTAAATTATTTAAAAAATGAAATTGTTTTATAAATATATATTATTTAATTAAAATTATAAACTATTTAAAACTGAAATTGTTTTAATAAATATATATTATTTTAACAAAATTATGGTTATATTTAACTCTTTAATTGTAAGATATTTCTTCTCAAAAAATTAACTATTTAAAAATTAAATTGTTTTATAATAAATATATATTTTTAATAAAATTATGGTTTATTATAACTCTTTATTGTAGATATTTCATTCTACAAATTTTAAAAGAATTTAAACAATATATCTTATTTTTTTTTAACATTTCCCTCTTTTTTTGTTTTTTTTGTTAATGATACTATTTATTATAGTTTAGTTATAAATTTCAATTGAAGATAGTTATTTTTTACAAATTTATGATAAGTAAATTAAATAATTTGACTGTATTTAATAAGGGAATATATTTTGAATCAAATTTTGTATAAAAGAGATGAACATAAATATTTTGAATTGTGATTTTCCATATATAACACATGGACATGAATTTATGGATCATATTTTTGTACATTACATAATAGCACAAGCATGAAAGGTATTAGGAAGACATTGATATGGAAATTGCCTAAAATCAAAACCAAAACCAATTAGAGGAAGGGCATATTTTTATATTCGAATATTATTACAAAGTTTCGTGCATTTTGCATTTATATGAAAACTATTTAATTTGTTCTAGAACACTTGTCCAGAGGAGGAATTTTAGGATTTTCGTGGAATTCCATAATGGGCCCACATGCAATGCAATTGAAATTGTACTCTGAAACACATAAGATGTGACAAGCAACGTAACCCTATCCTAGATGATAAGCAACCCTTATATATTAACATTGCACACACACAATTACATATATAAATACCATTGAAAAGGAAAAGGTGGGTTCCCTACTATTTCAATATATTTAGAGCCAACATAAATAGCAATAAGACTACTAATATTTACATTTTGTGATTGAGAGAAGAGGCAAGCAAAAGGCTTGGTTCGAGACTATAGATTATTCCATCCTTCCATTCATGTCCATGGATATTTAGCCAATCATTAACAAACTGATTGAGTGCATGATATTTGAAAGAGAATTGTGTTTTCTCTGCTTGTTTTATAGTTCTTTGATTTCATTCGGAAAGGTAAGTACTCACCTTGATTTTCTATTTTCTCATGGAAGGAGTATCTCCATGGAGACTTGAGAATAGTCTTATCTTCTACAATGAAGTAGGTTTAACCACTAACTGTTAATAAAAGTATGCATAACACAACATCAACATGCAATTCATGACATGATTATAAAGAGAGAGGTCAACATAATTAACCAGATCAATGAGAATGATAAAGAGAATAACTTTCAATAAAAGATGTGTCACCATGCATCCAAGCAAAATATCGTCAACAAAAAATTTAGTAATTGTAGAATCCTTGATTATAGCATGCATCAATGCATTGCAATGCAAGCAATTTAGTGTAATAATAGAAGACTAATGTATTTTGCAAATTTGTCATGTCAAAAAATTGACGGAAATTGTGGAGAATTAAGAAACTGTAACATAACATTTGAAATAGCATGGAGCAATACCTGATTTATTTAATTTTACCTGTAGAGATGATGAACACCTTTGCAGTATAGTTTAGGTTATCCATTTCCTAAGGAATCACTCTTACTCCTAGTCATTGTAAGTCATTAACATTAATCTAACCCAACAATTAGTAGGTAGAACCATTTGCATGAATATGAATTCTAGTCGATTCACAAACATGAATTAGTACTAATAAAATAGCACTCACTGTAGGGATTGTTGAGGCTATGCATGCAATTGAATTTGCCTTGGTTTGTACTTTCACTATTTCTATATTCATATACATTCATGAGTTTCATCATTCCCACCACAAATTATTAATTAACCTAATGGAACTTATTTAGGAACCTTGAAATTAAATAAAATGAATTTAGGCACATTATCTATGACTATAGCCATTGCTAAAAAGAAATATCAATGCAAATGGAGGAATACTTACTCATCATTGGCGCACTGCGTTTTTCTGATAATTTTCATGTTAGCTTCTTGATGATCTAAACTTGTCATCTCCTCATTCGCCATGCTAGAAATCCCCTTGACCTAGTGCTTGAGATTGATAAATAAAATTTAGAAAAATGGAAGAGGAAGAAGTTGAATGTTGGATACGAGAGACTCAAATACAATGATATTATATATAATAAGTAAGTAAGCTCGGGGGCATTGATCAATAGCTGATTAATGTTACAAAGTACACTAGAGTGGAAAAGTATGAACGCGAATACCATGGTTTAGTAGGATGACGAGATTGTGGTTTTTAGAGAAAACCGTGTGTCTCGTGCCGCGGGTATTGAAGAGTAATGAATGTCTTATCAATAGGAAAATTCCCCTAGGATTTAGATTTGGGTTTATGGTTGCAATACAACCGCTACATATACATCTTCTCTATTTCACTTTTGTGTTCACGGGGAGCAAGAATAAAGTAAGAAGAAGTCCCTAAATTTTTGTGTATCAAGTGGATAAAGTTAAAGGGGACACCTGTTGAGGAAAACAAATCTTCAACAATGTCGTGAGGAAAAACCTTGTCAAAGAACACCTATTAGCATAATTATTCAATGCTCAAACCATGTGAACATTAAATAAATAAAAGTTACTTCAATTTGAAAAACGAAAAAAAAATCTTTGCATCGTTGATTTTAACAAAATCAAGTTGCTTCCAATTGTATAACTCATTTTTATAAACCTTCTTTGTTCTTGGTAGTCATTAGATTTTATAATTGGACAATAACCTAAACGGGTTTGAAAGGGAAATGATTCTTCATACCCAAAGAGGTTATTCTATTTATTTTCTTTCCGAGCTTAAATTGTTAGAGGGTCATATCATTTATATTATAAATCTCCCAAATATTCTCTCCCCATGTTCCTTCCAAAAAAAATGATTGTATCATTATCTGAATCCAATACGAAGTAAACAGGGTATAAATTTTATAGAACACATTTTGGTGGGGATAGAGCGAAGATAAATAGTACTCAAAGCCCCAACCAAATCCTTCTCTTTGGAAAAAAAAATTCATGGGAAATTTATGCCTTTAAATAGGCTACATTAGAGAAGAATAACATGGGAAAAACCAAGGGTTGTCAACATTTGAAGTTCTGAAACCATTAATGTTTACATGACATGACAACATCTCTTCCATACTAGGCTAGAGAGTGACTCTTGATGAAATAAGTTCAAATATGATATATTATTTAAACTAGCCTAGATCCAGCTTAACTATGGATTTACCAAGCACGAAAATGGATCATATCTCTTTTCCTCTAAAAGAGGTTTCCACCTCAAGAGATTTGATCCCTCTAGACCCTTGGTAGATCCAAAGTTAAGATGAATCTAGGTTGGTTTATATGTCGGGAGAGCAGAGGGCCTCTAGACTATATGTTGTATCTTTTTGAAGAATTAATGAAAGTATTTTGACTAACTAAAAAAAAAAATTAATAGATAAAAATATATGATTTCTTTGTTTTATTTATATTACATTTTGATACACACACACACACACACACACACACACACACATATATGAAAGTATTTTGACTCACTAAAAAAATAACAAATAACAGATAAAAATATATGATTAGAAATCATATATTTTTATCTATTATTTGTTATTTTTTTAGTGAGTCAAAATACTTTCATTAATTCTTCAAAAAGATACAACATATAGTCTAGAGGCCCTCTGCTCTCTCGACTTCAGTGCGACCAGATTTGTTACCGAGGAAAGCAGTGCAAAAACAAAGAATATATTGTTATTTTTTTACATGAACCTCAAAGCCAGAAGATCCATATAGCCCAAAACATGTGGAAAACAAAAAAAAAACCAATAAATAACATTTCAAGAGAAAGGGTTTGGTGCATGAGCAACACCTAGGGCCATAGGAGGACCATGACCTTCATGAACATGGAAGTTGATATGAGAAAGCCTCGCCTTTATCTTGTATAGTTGCTGACTGGTTTGACATAAGATATGACACACAGATTCTAGGCACTCCAATATTACCCCCTAAATGTATTGAACATCATTTATGTAAGCGATAGTCTTATATCTATCACCATACCTCTGTTGGTGGAAGACATCAAGACTAGCTAGGATATCACGCAGTTGAGCTATTATCGATGCAAGTGTAGGCGGTTTCTCCACACGTCCTGGTGATTGGGCACAGATGTGACCCACCCCACCCTTCATGTCCGCTATGTATCATATTAACACAATCACCTGAGGGAAGACCCTTTGTTGACCCTTCAGAAAAGCAGGACCACCTAATTCTACCTCCTTAGAGCCCCAAAACGAGGCCAAGTCACAGAGATGCACCCTCCCAAGAAAGGAAACATGTAGAGGTGGCCAAACACAAACGAAAAGCATAAAACAAAGGGCAATTAGGACAAGAGGGAAATCCACTGCTTACCAAATTTCCTTCGAAGATGCGGAAGCTACATTGAGGGCAAAACTCTATGACTTGAACTCCCACGGCATAAGCTTCATGCAACGTACCAACCATTGTGTGTACCCCCAACTCTGCTTCCCAGGATCCCACACCACTCAGACCATCACTCCAACGAGCCTCACACTACAAACATAACACCCACGGCCAACATCCTTTAAGACAGAGCTACCCAAACCAATGGAAATGCACAGGTGACGATCATGTGCACACTCAGCCTTTATGAAGCTAGTCTCTCAACCACCCATGCCAAGAAACCAAATACAACAAAATTATCTGAATTGTCTTAATATAAAGAGAGTCTCATCCTTCTCAAGGCTTTTGATCAAACGACACCACTTAGACAAATCACCTCCTCACTTTAGAATATGCATCATGTCACTTGATTTCACTCACATAAAACCAAAGATCATACACCCTATTCACCCACCCCTTTAAGATTATTATTTATTATTTTAATAGTTAATAAATTTCATATAAAAAAATTAATAATTCTAAATTAAAATAATACGTATTATGCTCATATTATGAAATTCTAAACATTAAAAAACACACATTATGACATTAGAAAAATAAAAGAAGTCTCACAACACGTATTCCAGCCAAAACTCTTATATTCAGCAAACAATTGTGACTCTCGAATTATTCAATTATTTAATAAGAAGAGGCTTTGAGAGGCTCAAATCTGCTCCAAAGAGAAAAATGAACAAATGAATATTAAAAAATGGAAATGATTTTTAATTTTGAAAGATTGAGTATAATTATTTCATAAATGTTACACATAAATCTATTACAATAAGTTTTTAAGATTTAAACGTTAACCAATTACATATTTTTTAAAATTTGAATAAAATAATTAAAAAAATAATTATTCACCCAACCTGGAACTATATTCCTCTCACTTAATTCAACTAATTATTACAAATATAATTAAACATTTATTATTTCAACATCAATAGAAAGCCAGTTCAAATCTATTCTATGGCAACTAACATACTAATCTAAGCCGACAATTCTATGCCGATCCAACCCTAAAGCGAGCATCATTCATTGTTTGTAGAGCATATAACAAAGCTGCAAGTATGTATTAGTGTTTCAAGTCAGTCAGGAAATATGGCAATCACCTCCTACGTGATTTTTTTATCTGTTTGATGTCTTCCAAGTTCAAAGTAGTAGAAGAAAGAACAACGGGCATGTATTGGACTTCTGGAGGTCCTCAGATAGGGAGATAGCTATCGTCAATCCATCTCATCGTTCTCAGTAAAGAACTTATTACATCAATCAGCGTGTACCACACAACAGTCATGAGATACCATAGCCTCCGAAAATATTTGGCTGCAATGAACTACTTTGGCGGTAGCCATGGATTAATATAACTACGCTTTCAGTAAGAAAAGTCAGTGGAAGATCGGGATTGTTGACTCTGTTAGCCAAAGAAAACAACGTGGACATGAAAGAAATTCCTTGGTTGATTATGTGTTATTGTTATCCATTTTCAGAGTCGATTATATATGTGCTTCGGTGCTGAGCATTTTCGATTCGATGATATATAGTTTTGGTGTTTATCTCCACTGATTTTACGCCATTTTCCTTCGACAATATTTGTTTTGTGACAACATATGGAGAGGACCAGATATCATTAAAATCATGGTTATTCATGATAAATCATCAACGGTCAAACTTGTACATTCTGCACCAAATGTGGCATGGAGGTAGCACTTTTAGTGGAAAGCAACCCTTATATATGTTGAGATTATTGGCGTTACATGACATGTCATGAGATTCATGAGCTTGGAGTTTTATGAAAAAATCATTGATTGAATTTGAGCTTATCAAGTAAATGGGGTATAATTTTTTATAATTTATATTAGGCGGAGATAGCATGGGATAAATAGCATTTTAAATTTTAAGGAATTTTTTTTTTGGAAAAAATAAAAAATTATTGGAATTTTATGCTTTTAAATAAGTTACATTAGAGAAGAACACCATAGGAAAAACTATGAGTTGTCAAAACTAGTCAGAAAACCCTTAATGTTTAGATGACATGATAACATCTCTTCTATAGTAAATTTCAATTTAATTATTAATTAATTTGGTTATTTTATTTTTATTTTTATTTAACTTGACCTAGTCAAAATGTTTTACATAACATGATACATATATTATAACATCTCTCGATACTTAGATGCACCTCTGGGCACAATTAATTTGTGAGTTATTTTAGTATAAAATTTGTTTTTGTTTGTTTGTTTGTTTGTTTTTTTTTTTTTAATTGAAATGTGTTTTAATTTCATTTTTCAAAATAAATTTTATATTACTTTAACATTTTTAAATAGTTCTAGGTTTTTTTTGTAAGCAAGTTGAGAACTTAATATTACCAAAACTAATTTACATAGAGTACAAACTTAGTTGAACTCATAAAGCTAGTGTTCACCTGAGGAATTGCTTGCAAAATGCCTATTCTAGTCTGAAGAGAAGTTGAGACAGACCATTCACCCATGAAAGGAAAACCAGATGATCCCTTAGACAATTCATATAAAAATTTGAAGTTGCTCAAAACGAAGGAAATACATATATGATAATTTCTAAATTGACAGGAAAATTTGAAATAACTATGTAGATTAGAAGAAGATATAGGCATAGTAAGCCTTTTGTGGAGGAGGTTAAGATGCTTGATGTGTGTAAGCCGAGACCTAGTCATCCTGGTTTCTTGGCACTGGAACCTTTTGAGGTTGGTAGTGCTTGGATTGTCCTTTTTTTCTTATTCCAACATGTCCACAGAGACAAATTGATCATCATATCCTTTTGGCAGCTAGTGAGGGCGCTCCCATTCAATCACAACTTTGTATGGATTTTTCCCCTTGATAAGAGGATTCTCTTTGGTGGATTGAGCAATGCAAGTCTACCTAACGACCTTAGGCTCTGGATTTTTGCAGGTTGGGGAGCCTCCACAGTCCAACGGTCCCTCATTTTTTTAAGTCACTCGAGGGTCTGGGTTGGGAGGAATGGAAACCTAGTGGGAGGAGTCCATGGCTAGAGAGATTTCCCTAGATTTGGTAGACGTTGGAGTTGGCGAGATGGGAGGAAAATCAATGTCGATTGATATGGAGAGATTTTGCAGAGAAAGGCATGTATTGTTTAGATTGATGATGACCTCTGCCATTTTGTGCTCGAACCCTTCCCTAGCTTCTTCTATGTTCCAGAGCTAGCGAGGCAACATGTTTCTCACTACCTAATGGTCCTCACCCAAACATCTGCACTCCTCAACCTCCATTGAAATAACCAAATGAAAAATGTGGGGCATATTGTCTTGGTCAAATAACTCCTTCTCTTAGCCATTCCGAGGGAGAGGTGGGCACCCTCGCCCTCTTCCACCACATCTTACTCTGCCATGTTCTCATACCATTATTGCTCACCTAGTGTGATGGATCTTTCTTGTTTTGAGTTCAATTACACTATCCACCCCTTCTAAACTGTAACACCTGCAACAGAGAATGATGGAGCGAATTATAGAGAAATTGATTTAGCTAGAGTAGGAACAAGATTGCGACTGTAATGAAGATCTTGAGCCAGATTCGAGTAAAATGTTTTGGATGCCACCGTGCATTACTCAACTGAATTGAATGAGACTTGCGGTGCATGGCCGCCACCGAGTCTCAAGATTGAAGGTTATTTGCTTATCTATCATACGACCCCTGACAAGTCTCTGTCAATGAGTGTACACCCAAATTTGGGATTTTTTAGGGTTTTTTAGTGGCTAATTTATTTTGAAATAACAAGATTTCATATTTCATTCAATTTTTCATATGATTAAATATTGATTCATAGAAAATGTGTATATGGTTATTTAGTTGTTTATTTCATTTATTGAGATTTAAGTATTTTATCATTACATATTAAACATGACATATTATTAAGAAAATTTAAAAACATACAATAAAAGTATGCCAAATTTATTTTATTCCTATAATTAATTATAAAGTATTAGTACCATGGTATTGACCAATGAGTTCCACATTTGAATCTAACATCCTCAATGTACTAATGATACAAATTTGTTACCTAAAGATTCTCATCATAAATGTTCATTCATATTCTTCATTAGGCCTAATACTAAATGCACATTGATGGGGTTGTACTCCAATTCCATGCACATTGAAACCTTTTGCATCATGTAGGTGCACTTTCAAACTTACTATATTAAAGGAAAGTGTAGTAGGTGGGTGTCATATTAATATTTCCTTGAGTGCTTCTCCTAGTAATACATTCATCCTACATAAGAAATCCCAGCCTCCTCGGGCTCAAAGTAAATTAAATTAAATTTTGTATTGTGTTATGTCATATCACATGTCTTTTGTTTCTCTATCAACTCTGGGCAATATTTGATGTTATGTCATGTCTTATGACAATGACTAGAAGGAGGTTGTTAAGGCATTTGATAGTTACACATGATGTGCCCCATCTCATTACAATTGTAAAAAAAGGGATTCCTCAACCACTCTCCTTCTACCCTCCTTATTTATCCCTGGGCTTTGACCATACCTTCCATTAGAGCTACTCCTCGCCATAACAATGTTGTTCTTCAACCCTTTGATAAGAACTTACAAAGAATAATAGTTATATGTGTTGTGCATGTTTGACTTACAAAAAATCATAATAAACCGCTCTTGGATTTGTATTATGCTTTTGAAGTGATGAGAAAGAATTAGGATCACATACCAACAAGGTTAGTGTAGAGAAACATCGCTGCATAGTCATTGCGCACATGACTGTCAATCTAGAGAACAGTATATAGACACTCTCCCATGTCCTATTTCCCTTAACCAACACTTGTATCTACTGAAGGAATATAAAATTATCACATTGGAATTGAGATATTATTAGCACAAAAATGTATGTCAATTTTTCATTTGATTCTAAACTAGATGTAAAATCCAATGCCTCACATTAAGAGTTCAATCATTATTTCAATAAAGGAGTGGGAACATAGTGTAAGAGACCCCCTAATGAAACACTATTTATGTTGAATAACATGTATGCCATAGGTTCTCACATGGAATTCCAAGGAAGGGATACATAATAATATTCATTTATGTATGTGATAGAGTAAACCCATGATTGTCCTTTGCAATAGGTATGTGTGCCATTCATGTAATATATGAGGAGAAATGTAAGGTGAGATTTTCTACATCAATTAATATCTACATCCTGGGGGTTGAGAGAAAAATGCAAGGAACACAACTCAAGGAAAATGATTAACAAGGAATGATGCAATGTATATGGTCATAACAATGTAGAGGTTATGGAGTACTATGATTCTATGCCTCCAAGACAATGTCATTTTCATGATAATCTTCATGTTGCATAAGATAAACCTCCTTATCTTGCTTTGTCTTTGTACAATGCAATGGATGAACAAGGTAACTTCGAAGAGTTCCATGGAAATAGTAGTTGAAGGAGATCATAGATTTAAGGTAAAAATGAATTATTGGGTGCTTATCCTAGCCCATGAAGTAGAACACCTATGGAAGGAATGCAGGGAAAGAGGAGTGTATGTCGATTAACAAAATGAGAGAGATAAGGGGGGGGGGGGGGGGAAGGGGGGGAGAGGGAGAATGAGGAGGGGTTTGAGCCTAACCCATCTAGATACAAAGATAGGGGTGGATCCCAAGACATAGAGCTCATAGGGATGCTACACCAAAAAATACTCACACAAGAGTTGAGAGGTTTGAAGTAATCCACATTGCATAGGGGTTTACAAGTAGTCACAAGGCCATCACAATTCAAATAATGGAAAGATTAGAGGAGAAGATTCTAGCACATAACACTACCACCAACAACAAGTAAATTGATAAAGAATTGATGCTCATCATTTTAGACACAAGGTTTTCAAGCAGTAGAATCACCAGATATTTCCTTGCCCTCAACCTCTATTGGCACACAAAATAATTAATATATTTCCATGTGGACTCGGTCTTAAAGAAAATCAAGCCTATCTCGAGCACCATCTTGGAAAATTTGCACAAACTCAATGAAAATATTATTCCCTACTAAATTCCATCTAGGTTTTATAATAAATATTAGAGGACCTGTTGACGGTGTTGGACACACAAAAATTCAAGGGGTCTCCTTGATATGTGGTCCCAATTAGACCTCACATTATTTGGTATAAGATCCCCATCCAAAATATGGCTCAGTTTCCGGTTGTCTTAAAGATATGCCTTGGCTCTAACTATTAGCAAGAGAGAGGAGTGCAAATGTACCTTTGAAAAGCAAGGGGGTGTGTTGGGTGAGTGTTTGGTTGTATGTGTGTCAAAGTTATTTTAATGCGACGGGGAAGGGGAAGTGAGCCTCTACGAAAGAGGTAATATCACCACCCTAGTAGATACATGCATGAACAAGAAGAATCTGTTCAACATTAAGTGAAATAGTCCACAAAGATGCGATGGTTAATAAAACCAAACAACAAGAGAAATATATTTAATATCCAACAAAATAATCCACAAGGATGTGATAGAAATAGTAACCATTACAACACATTCTCAATATGACAAGTACTAAAATAATCGAAATAGTTCAACTACTTAGAACAAATGAAAGCAAACATGAATTACAAACATCCACATAATAGTATTACAAATATTCATAATCCATGCATGAAGAACATGCTAGCCATGATGTTTCTTATATTAAGTAAAAGTTCCAAGACACATGTATATAATGAAAAGCACTAGCTCCAATAGTGGAGCGTTGGAGCCATGCCTTGCTCCCCAAAAGAGCTAGATTATCTATCTAATGCTTTGTAGGAGGAGCCAAGGTGAAAAGTCCTTTTCTCATACAATGAGGGTGTATATATCAACAATGAGGTGATGATTCACCTTCCCGGTGACTCTTCGACTACCCTCGTGACTCTTTGACTTCATATGAATTTTCAACTTTACATGACTCTTCATATTCTAAATGTGTCCTTTGGACTTCCACTTTACAATAAATTTTGAATAGATAATTGCATAATCCATAAAGATGATGTGGCACAAGACAACTCATGGCATGACACTACTGACATATATTTCTTGATGACATGTCAATTTCAAGCCACTTCTGTTGTTTCTTTCTACATGTATTCTTGGAGGATGCTCTTTTATCCACCTCCTTATGGCTTAGAGGTAAGGAGTATTGAATAATATCAAGTATTGAGATGTGGTCTCAAACTGGCGTCCCTTTTATCTTCTCTTCACTGATCAACTTGCATAAGCAGATACATAGGTGTCTTTCCACATGTATCCCTCCTCCATCTCCTTCATCATCATCTTGTCATGGTATAATAGAGTACTTGCATCTGTAATTCACTCATGACGAGATGACATCAGTTTGATAAAACCCCTAGTCTAAGATGACACATGTTGATCCACTAACCGAGTCGAAACCAGATTCCGGTTGGGAGATACAGGCTCAATGACTACACAATTGCACAATTCAAGAGCCCAGGGGTGAATCTTGAGCCTTGAGACTGCACAATGCATAGTCCAGGCTAGACAGAGGAAGGAAACTACATAGTTTATGAAGTCAAGGTGACAAGTTGAAGGGATGGGAACTAGTTCATCCCATTTCACAATTCTGGGAGGAAAAAGAGGGTGGGTAACTACGCAATTGTGCAACTCAAGAGCTGAAGGTATGAGCTTGAGCTCAGAGACTGCACAATGCAAAGTTGAGGCAGGGCTAAGGGGCTAGATTGCACAATTCTAGGGCCAGTGTCTGGGCTTGTGTATTGGAACTGCATAGTGCGTAGTCCTGGGAGACATAAACTACACATTTCACATTGGAAAGGGACAAGGTTGCAACCTGATGGTTGAAACTTCACAATGTGCAGTTGGGGAAGGCTGATGAGGCTAAGTTACTGGGAAGTTTTTGAAAATTGGATAAGTGTGGGATCAGTGAACTGATGTGATCAATGACATGACTCGACTGTGACCACACACTTAAGACACTTGAAAAAACAACAACATAGACCATCTATGACACATGAACCACACATTTCCCTCAGTGTGAGAACTTTGTGATGACTTACGACAAGTGTGACATGAAAGATACACTTTGTTTCACTATGACGACACTTGTGCAACAATGCTTAAAACTTTGAGAATGAGTGCGACAAATGTTAACATGGTTATATCAAATCATTCGCATAAAGATAACCCATTAAAACCACCAAAATGAGCTTCTACACATTATGTGACAACCAACATGCGAAAAGACGACACTTTTCATTTCTTGCAAAAGGGGCCAAAACACTTAAAGAAAACACTTAGAATGGACTTCAATGTTTGCGATAGCAACATGCAAGACTAAGGTAGGCTTTGAAATTTGGTGTAGGCCAAAATTTTGGAGGGTGTTGTAGCAGCGACAACAAGACCACAAAGAATCATGGTTGTAAGGGGGATGTATTGAAGATGATGATGTTGAAAAGAATTGCTAGAACCACATTTCCTTGTGGAAAATAAAACTTAGTACAAAGTATCTTTGGTTCACTCTTATCTTTGAGCCCATAGTTCATATATTTTGCTCTTATAGTTACGATAACCTAAGATATGGTGGTTAAGAGAAAAGTTACCTCTATTTATTTTTATTTTTATTTTTTTCTATGTGGTTCTTGATCCCTAGATATTGGCGCCCACTACGTCCACGAAATAGTTGTACTAGACATATCTACCCAAAAGGATCACTTCATGTCAGCTCAGCCACAGAGCTTGACCTTGAGAGTGTCGAGAGAATTGAACTTGTGGCCTCTCAATAGCAAAGGTGCTTTAACAATGGGAACTCAACCAACTGAGCTAATCATTGGGGATAAATTTACCTTTATTATTATGAAAATGTCTATGTATTTTTTGTTTTTCTAGGAAATACTCAAACATCTTTTATTTTTGAGTATTGTACTACTCAAGTGACTAAATCTAGGATTTGTTTTGAGGTATTTTGCTTGAATCCTTACTTTACAAGTAAATATTTTATGCGCATATGAATAATAACTTGCCTCTCACTTAAAAAAATATTCATGCCATAGATTAATCTACAAGTCAAGTTTGTGAATCTTTAGTTTCACTCCTATATAGACTCTGTTTGGCATCACTTGATCTCCTTTAGTTGTGTAAGACTTTATTGCTTCAATTTTTGTTTTAACACTGTTTGATGAAATTCCCCTTTATCTCATCTAATGTTCAAACATAATGTTGGGGTGTTTTATTTTTATATTTCATCAACCACTGTAATGCTTTACCCACAAACACAGGCTAAAAGTTTATAGTATGTGCAACCTGTACAACTCATAATATTACAAATAAAACAACATTATTTAATGTCCTTTTTCGGTTACTCATTTCTCCAAGTGATCATACTTACCAAACATCAATATATTCTCAACATTCCATACAACTCTTATGTATGTGGCTAAAAGAGATGGCATTGCACCACAAACTATACAATCACTCACACAAATGTTTTAGGAAATTTTGTGTAGATATTAATCTAAGAATGAGAAGCAATGCTTAATTTCCTTAATCTTAGTCCCATGAATATATATTCTTCCAATTAAACCATTCTTGAATCTCCTCTTTAAGTGATTTAAAAAACATATAGTCAATCTTAGCAATGTAATTGATTGTGAACACTAAATTGAAGATCCATAATTTATATAAATTTTCAACAAAAAAGGTCTTATTCTAAAATACTAACAAATTTATCATCTAAAGGAAAAAAATATATAAATAATTACCTTTTTTCTTTTATTTTTTATTTTTTGAACTAGGTTGAGCCTAGGCCAAGTCCAACCCCAGTGTTGGGGAAGAATGATCTCCCCACCAATGGGATGCTATCACTAGGATTATGCGAAGCTCGTTCAATCTTGGACACCCTTCAGGATAGTATTAAATTCACACAACGGTGTCTCCCATCCTCAACCCCTCCCCTTGATATTTGAACCAATGACGTAGTGGGGACTAAACCCCACACAAACCAACTGGTCTACACCTCAAAGGTCCTATATATAATTACCTTATTTTAATATAAACAACTTTATTTTTGGAAAATTAATATGATTTTATTTTTATTTTTTAAATACATTAAAAAGTAAAAAAATTTAATCATTTTTCATCCAAATTTATTTCTAAATTTAATAAATATTTCATTAAAAATTATAATATAACCTTATTGATAAAACTTCAATAATAAATTTACCTTGGTGGGGGTGGATGATCATTGAGAAAGGGGGTGGAAGGGGACGATGTTGCATCCCCCCCCACCATTCATGTGAAGTTATTAACCACCTAATGTCTTCCGCCTTATATATCTTCTAGATGTTTCTTCCAGGCTACACGATCTGGCGCAGTGAAGGGGTTTGTTGAAGGCTACAGAGGCACTCCACAAGTCACCCTGCAAGCTTGCTTCTTAATTCTAAGTCAACAATTATGCAAGGGAGCGACAATTTTTTGTTGGATTTTTTGGTTGGAAAAATAAATATTGGAGACACCTAACCATTGAGCTCTCATCCAACTTCAATATTTCAATGTTTAATATCTCAAGTCCAGTCTCAAAAGAGAAGTTTGGTTATGGAAGCATGAATTCAGGCTCAAGGGAGTGGCTACAAGGTTTCACAAAATTGTTTAGCAGAGAATTCTTGTTGAAGCAAGTTCATAGCTCGTCCCCCATCTCGTTCATAGGCTAAATTTCAAGGTAATTCTTCGTACTTGGTCTCTCCTTCTCTGTATCAGTGCATTGGTCAATTGTGTGGCATTTTTAGGGCCTTTGTTTTGCCATATATGTAAATATTTGGTGTATCTAGCCAGTGTGTCCATCAACCTTGAGTCCCTTTGCGGTTTCGTTTTAGCTATTTATCATTGTTTATTCTATTACTTCTGCCTTCTCTTGGCTCACTTGTGTGCATCTTGTATTGTTGTCTAGGCATGGATTTGCTACTCCCTTTTTGGTGTACAATAGGTGGGTTCTATTCTTGGGTTCAGAGAAAAGGAAGGGAGGGCCATTTTTACAAGGGGTCGGCACATACTAACAATCTCAGTGATATCCTCTAAGAAGCTTGTGTGGTTTGAGTTACAAAGACCGTGTCCTGAGGGCCCTTCCAGAATTTGTAGTGCTTAGGTTGATTCTTTGGTCATAATGTCAAGGCAATTATGTCATTATTGTTGTGGAGTGGGTGAGAGATATCAATCAAACTGCATCCGGTTCAACCGGTCCCTTGCTAATACTTGGGCCTAGGAAGTTAATATTGGCTACTAAGTAGCAACTCATCCCTACACCTAAGCTGATATTTGTTGATTGGAAAAAAATATACATAGAGAAAGACAATCTCTCGCATATTTTTAATTCATTAAGGAAGTCTCACACTAGCTCTCGGTGTTGGAGAATGTAACTAGTTTCAGTCTTCATAATTTGTACCATTATGTATTTTATGTAAAAAACAAAAGAAAAGAAAAAGAAAAAATATTATTACTTTTCTATAAAAGCATGTTCTTCATGCTTCTAGGTTTCAAGTTAAATATTAAAATCCCTATTTTGGATCTATTGTAAAAGAAAAAGAAAAATAATTTTTTTTTTTTTACGTAATTTTGGGACAAAAACCCCTCTATATGCTAAGTCAACCTACATGTCAAGTCGACCCTACCCCAATGGACGTGTCTATTCACACCCCCTCTAAACTATATAAATAGAGGGAAGATGAAGCTCATTTGGACACATGGACTTGATCGATTGTGGTCTGAAATATCGTAGAGAAGACGTGAAGGGTTGAAGTCTGAAAGAGAGGATATCTTCTTGAGCTAAATTTTGTGGAAGGTCTACCTTGGTACATCTCTTGTTGATGTATCTGCTAAAATGAAGGAAGGTTTGACTTGGCATTTAAAGGTGGAATCTTTTGTGTTTATGGGTCTTGGATATATCATTTGATTTGATTCTATAAGAAGAGAAGTTTCTAGGTTTTTCCCCTTAGACGGATTTTTCCCTAGCTTGGAGCCTATATCTTGTGTTTATTGCATTTATGTGATCTTCATATTTGTATTTTGGTAATTGTTTGACGAATCAAACAAGAAAATAATAATAAGAAGCCAATAATATTCACAAGTAGTTACTAATGAAATGCAAATATATTGATAAGTTGAAAAACCTCTCGATTTCCATCATAGTATCAGAGCAAGGTTTCACGTTGGAGGCTTGAAGATAACTCTAGTCGAAATTTAGATCAAATATCATTTGTTCTATGGCGAGAGGCTTGAAGTATATAACTCACAATAATCAGGAGAAAGGCCCATGGTAATAATAATTATCCGTGGTTTAGATCGTTAATGTGAAGCTCATGAACAAGTAATTATATCTCTGTGGAAAGCTCACTTTATTTATTTTGAGCTTGTTTATCCATAGTAATCTATATGTATTTCTTCGTATGTGGAAGCTCACCTCTATTATAACATCGACTTGCACTTACATCTAAAGTTTGGTCTATGAAAGTCGAATAGTTATAAAGACTCCATGTTACACAGGCATCGCATAGTAATCTGCATCACCCAATTTCTAAGATCATGTGTTTCTTTTATTTTTCATATATCACTTTATAGTGACTCATATGTGGAAGCGGCTCATTTGGCTCATCTTTGACAATCGATTGTGCTCATAACCCACATAGCTCGTTGTGTCAATTCTGAATAGAGTCTATTTTTCTTTCGTTGTATCAAGGTAAAGAACTAATGGATTACTTGTTGATAATTGGAACAAAAAATAGAGATAAAATGAGATGGTTCAACTCCTTATTCTGATACAATGAAGGAAAAGACTCAGCTTATACATACACTGGTGAAATCTATGTAGCGGTACATTGAGTAAGCAAGCTCGATGAAACTATAGATGACTGGGATCACACACCATCTGTGGTTATGTTGAGTATGAAAATATTTTCGCTCTCTATTCTATGGTATAAATAAAATCATAACACACAAATGCGAAGGTGCAACTAGAGCTTATAAATATCTCTCTGACTAAGAGAGCAAATCGGAGGATGAAGACGAGATTGTGGAGCTCTTTTTTGAGTTTACAAATTGTGTGTTGTTGCGAGTAGTTTGAGTACAAGCTATAGAAGTTATATAACACAAATGATCCAACTGGATATTGGTTTCCACCTGCCTATTCCACTTGGACCTCCAACATTGTTTCTTTTAGTTTCCTTAATTGTAGCGCAGTTTACTATTTTTTGTAGTTTTTCGGGTCCTAAACTTTCAGACCCATTTTGAGGCTCTAAATGACAATTTTTTGGAAAACAGTCAAAATTAAAATTTGTGGTAGGGGTTTGCAATTGAAACTTGTAGTCCTCAGATATATCTTTCTAATGAGGTATTGTATGCGTCAAACATAGATCATATGCCAAAGTTACGACCCTGGGAAGTTGGTGTACCAACTAACCCCAACAAGGCCCACAAACTTTTGGCACTTCATCTCCTAGGGTTAGATTTTTGGATGTTTGGGGTTTTCCCTCGTTTCTCAATAATAAAAAGGCATGCAATTCTCATTGTAACATAGTTCATAGGCATGTATCCACCGCATCTTTTCTCAAAGATAAGTTACCATCACCTGAGATAATTTATTTCCATTCTACAGTAAACAATTTTCAGTATTTTATTATTATCAAATGGAAGTTCAGTTTTCAATCTAACAATGTGTTTTTGTTTAAATTTGTATTTCATTTTGTTCCTACATAAATATGGATCAGTGGTATCAAATTGATCTGCTCTTTCTTTGTTTTTATGTGCATGTCCCAAACAAAGTCGGGGTATAAGGAGTTAGGGCTTGAACTAGTTGAACCTTTCGGAGACGTTTTGAGGCCCTAAACGGCGTTTTTTGGGAAAACCAAGACCAACATTGGTTATTAACCAATTTTGGTCATTCAAAATTTGTAGTTCTCAGATAGATATTTCTAACGAGGTATTGTGCGCGTCAAACGAAGATCGTATGCAAAAGTTACGACCCCGGGAAGTTGATGTACCAACTTACTCAAATGGGGCCCATAGTTTGGCACTTCATCTCCTAGGGTTAGATTTTTGGATGTTTAGGGTTTTTCATTATTTCTCAATAATAAATATGCCTTTGAGCCTCATTGAAACATAGTTCAGAGGCATGTAGTCGCCACATCTCTTCTCAAAGATAAGCTACCATCGCCAGAACTATTCTTATTTTCCATTATGTTTGTAAGTATATTTCAGTATTTGATATTAATGAAATGAAGTTTTATTTCTACTGCAGCTTTGTATTTATGGTTATATTTGTAATTTTTTTCATTCCTGTTTAAATCTGGATCAGTGGTATCAAAGAAATTTTCTCTTTCTCTGTTTTTCTTTGCATGTCCCCAATGAGGTCGGGATATAAGGAGTTAGGGCTCGTTCTGGTTGAACCTTTGGAAGATCAACCTCGCAAACCCCGACAGCCACCCATGGGGGAAGAAAAGAAAGATGAGGGAGCAATAGATTATATCAAAATATTGCTCGAGCAGGCCCTCGAGAAACAAAGGAACGCGATGATGGATAACTTTTCCCAAATCCTTTCAGCAGTTGCCCGCTGATGGCGCATCCAAATCCAACAACCACTCTGGAGGCTCCACTCCTTTTAAGATACAAGCAAACTCTGACATTCCCATATTTGAGGGAAAAATAGATGCAGACACCATAGATAAATGGTTAAATTTGTTAGAAGGATATTTTCCTGTTCATGATTTTTCCATCCGAGAAAAGATTTCTTTTTCTCTTCTCCAAGCCGCCCCCCACGTCAAGGACTAGCGGGAAACCTATTGTGAGCAAAAGGATGAAAGTACGATCTCGCTGTTTTCAGCTACACCCACTTGGAATTTGTTCTGGGATTCATCAAGGAGTAGTACTACACTGTCGGGAGCTATGAGGATAAATACATAAAGTGGACAATGCTGCGGCAGGGAAGGGACCAAGATGTGCTAGATTTTTCCAATTTTTTTCATACCCTTCGCACGAAGTTGAGTATCAAGGATTCTGAGAAACATTTGGTACTCAAGTACCGCGGCTGCATACATAGGTACACGAGGATGAGATGGAGTTCCTGGACATCTCCTCGCTTGGCACGGTGTATCGATATGCCGTCAAGATTGAGCATAAGTATAAACAGAAGAAGAGATACTTTGGAATTGTGAATCCGAAGCAAAGGATAGGTGCCCCAAAACCGCAGAACAAATCCAAGGTGGGACGTCCCAGGACAACCCATCAAAGGTGCAAGCAAAGAACAACACCAAAAAGCTAAAGAAGGACACGAGAAAGTGGTGCGAGTGCCATAAGAGCTCCACTCACAACACAAGTGAGTGTTGGGCCAAGCCGTCATTCGTGGTTGAGCTGAAGGCTTCGGAATCAAATGCATGTTCCGACTTTGGGTTAGAACCTGATGAGGGGAATGACAAAGGGAAGCAGATTATCGATGTGGAGCCCAACGCCACCATTTCAACCATGAAGATCTAGAAGGAGGAACCTGAAGATCTAAAGGAGGAGGAGCACCTCTTCGACTCCCAGATGTGGATAAAGGGTTCCTCACTATAGTTCATTGTTGACAGTGGGAGCCAAAAGAACCTCATTTTTGCAAAGGTCATGAAGCGACTCGGCTTACTGACCACAACACACCCACAACCATACACCATCAGGTGGCTTCACCAAGGACATGATCTTCGCGTGAGCCAGCAGTGTTTCCTTCCATACAACATCAAGCCCTTCACGGATGAGGTATTATGTGACGTTTCTCCCCTTGATGTTTGTGATGTATTATTAGGCCAACAATACTTGTGGAAATGACATGCTATGTATGAGTCAAGGCCTCGCGCTATTATTGTTACTTTGGGAAATAATTTGTACATGATACTGGAGGTAGCACTACCTATCGACATCTCTTTGGTTACTGTAAAACAATGCAGTAAGCTCATTTCCAAGACCGGGAAATTTGTTTTCCTAATGATACGCCCTTAGGGAAAGAAGAATATGGTGGCCACGACCTCTAGACAGGGCCCCTCCACACGAAAACAACAGATGGAAAAGGTAGTGGAGGAGTACGAGGACATCTTCATCTTCCTCGCAGGGGTTCCTCTGCACTATCAGGTCAAGCACTCCATTGATTTGACCCTGGGTGTGTTGTTGTCCAATGGACCAATCTATCGACGCTCTGTTCTAGAGAATGAAAAAATCAAGAGGCAAATTAAGGCGCTGCTATAGAAATGTCACATCCGTCCGAGTTCATCGCCCCATGGGAGCTCGATCGTGGTGGTACAAAATAATAATGGGACTTGGAGACTTTGTATTGGCTATTGGGTGCTGAACAAGATCACTTGATCCAGGTGGATATTGGTGGCCACCCGCCAATTCCACTTGGACTCGTACCATTGCTTCTTTCATTTTTTCATTTTCCTTAATTGTAGCACAATTTACTATTTTTAGCAGTTTTTCGGGTCCTAAACTTCCAAAGCCGTTTTGAGGCCCTAAACGATGTTTTTTTGGAAATCTACTGCCAACAATTTTCTGTCTAAAATCATATTTTTCATCATAGTCCTTGGAGAGATATTTACAACGGGTTATCATGTGCGTCAAACGAAGATAATATAACCAAGTCGCGACCCCGGAAAGTTGGTTGTCCAACTCACCCCAACGGGGCCCATAAACTCTTGGTGTTACATCTCCTCGAGTTAGGGTTTTGGTTGTTTAGGTTTGCTTTTATTGTTCGATAATAAAAAGGCCCTTGAGCCTCATTGTAAGGCATTTCAAAGGTATGTGGCCGCCAAATCTCTTCTCAGAGATAAGCTACCATCGCCCTAACTGATTTATTTCCATTTCTGTTTGTAAGCATATTTCAGTATTTTACATTAATGAAATGAAGTATTATTTCTATGTTTATGGTTATCTCTATAATTTGTTGCTTTCCTGTTTAAATCCAGATCATCACTATTCGGAATAGGTACCCGATCCCACGGATTGATGAACTTTTGGACCAACTCAAGGGGAAAAATCTTTCAGGAAGATCGACTTGAAGTCCGGATATCACCACTTACCAAGCAAACCCTCTAATGTGTGGAAGACTGCCTTCAAAGCCAAGGAGGGCCTTTTCAAATGGTTGGTTATGCCTTTTGAGTTGAAGAATGCTCCTGCAACCTTCATGAGGTTGATGGATGACATATTGTGGGCATTCACCAACTCATTTGTAGTGGTATACTTGGATGACATCTCGATCTTTAGCAAGAGTTGGGAAGAGCACCTCCACCACATCCGACAGGTTCTCCAAACGCTGTGACAACACAAGCTGTGTGCCAATTTGGATAAATGCACTTTTGGCATGAACTAGGTTCAGTATCTACGATACATTATTGATGAACGGGTGGTTCAGGTAGATCTAGCCAAGATCCAAGTCATTCGGGATTGGCCAGCCCCAACCACTTTGACAGAGCTCCACAGCTTTATGGGTCTTGCCAATTCCTACTGCAGGTTTGTGTTGGGATTCTCTCATATCACTTGGCCCTTGAGTCAAGTCACCAAGGGAGGAGCGAAAGAAAAATTCTTTTGGTCTGAATCTCAATAGAAGGCATTCATAGAGTTGAAACATTGCCTCTTCTCTACACCAGTGCTCACATTACCAGACTTTCAACAACCATTTGATATCGAGATAGTGGCCTTTGACTATGCTATTGGGGCAGTCCTTACTCAACAGGGGCATCTAGTGGCATATCACAATGAGACACTTTCAGACACAGTCCGGAAGTATCCCACCTATGAAAAATAGATGTATTCCATTGTGCAGGCCTGTCGACAATGGAAGCATTACATTTTGGGGAAGGAAACGATCATCCACACAGACCATCGACCCCTCTAGTTCATAGAGATGCAAGGGAAGTTGCAGAATGATTTCCATCAAAAGTGGTCCACATACTTGCAACAGTTCCATTTGAATATCAAGTATAAGAAGGGTAAAAACAATAATGTTGCAGACTACCTTAGCCGACCACTGATCATGGGGTTAACCATTGTGCTCAACTCTTGTGGGCAAGAGACTTTTGATTGGCCACTTCTCTATAAAAACGACCCAAAATTCGGCCACACATACTAGATGCCCTTGGAGGGTCAACAAGTTCCAAATTTTCACCTCCAGGATGCCTTGTTATGCCACCTGGGACACCTTTGTGTTCCTTCAAGCGAGCGTGCCAAGATTATTTGGGAAGTGCACTACAGTCAGGTTGCTGGGCATTTTGGGGTCGAGAAAACGATGGCAATGAAGGTTTTAACCCCGTACAGAAATTACCTGCATACAAATTCTAAATCACAGGAAAAATAAAAATGCGAGAGCATAACACATAAAACACATATACACAGAGATTTCCCACTGGATCTCAAAACCGAGACTACCAGCTTGATTTTTCATTATATTCCTTTCAATGTTACAATACATATTTATACATGCCGAAGCATCCAATACCATGGACCGGAAACCATTGTGTCCAAAACTGTGGACCGAAAACCATAGGTAGGTTCGCCCAACCTAATATAGGGTCCAAAAAAAAATTTCTCGGGGCGCTACCCCAAACCCCGTAGAGGGGGGCTCCCCACCCCCCTCAAACCCCCCGGACAGGGGGGCTGCCGCCCCCGCTCTAACCCCTCGGTTCACTACGTAGGTTAGTCATGGAAAGAATATAACACAACCCAACACTTTCCAACCTAATCTAAATCCAAATAATAGAGGGGTTTAATAGGTTGAGACACTCAACCTCCCTACAAATAGTATTTCCACTATGGAATGTAATGAATTAAATATTCGATCTGGTCGAGCAGTCAATACTCAGACTTCACCTATAATTGTTGAGCATACTAATTATGAAGTCTCAGAACTAGAACAAAAAACAATAGGGGATGAGCCAGCACAGATTCCTATAGAGAAACAAACCCTTTTACAAACTATTGTTACTAGAGGGTGTTAAACTGGTCCACCCTATCCTGAAACATAATCTTTGAGCAAACAAAGTCCTCATCTTGACTTTGACTTTTTATGAGAATTGCAAAATGTATTGATTAAAATTCCATTAATTCAGGCTATGAAGGATGTACTGATTTATGCTAAGACAACTAAAGAATATTGTTCTAAGAAACCTAGTAGAAAACCAAAGGACCCACTTACTATTCATGTCATGGGTAAATTATCAGATATAATGCTGGGGAAATCTATACCGATCAAATACAAGGATCCTGGGAATCTAATTCTGACAGTGCAGATTAATGGGGTGGATATCACAAATGTACTGGTAGATTTGGGGGTAGTGATTAATGTTATAACCTATGAAACCATGATTTTCCTGGGTCTTTGGAACCTTAAACCAACTCCCACTATCCTAGAATTGGCAAATATGCCTACTATTAGACCAGAAGAGAAGCTAGAAGATATTACTATTTTGGTAGACTCATGGCAATACCCCATTCACCTTTTGATTTTACATACCCAATCCCCAACTAGTGGGCACCCTTTGATTTTAGGAAGACCTTGGCTCACAACCATAGATGCTTACATTGGGTGTTGGTCTAGAAACATGTTATGAAACCAGCTCACAAAAAGATAGAAAAGAAAGATAAATCCTTATAAATGAGCCTCTTCGAGGGAGAAACCTTCTTTACATTACACAAATGAACAAATATTGGATGATACAAATCAAAATACCTCCTTTCTATATATAAGAGTCTAAGGGGTCATAATATAATTAAAGTCGACATAACAATAATAATTTAAGGGCACAACAATAACAATAGTGGGCTTCTATGGGGCACAATAATAATAATATGGGGACTACATAGGTACAACAATATAATAAGGGGGTTGCACTAATAACAATAATGGTTTTCACTAGTAGTATAGGGACCTAACATGCCCTTTCCTTCAAAAAGTGTTTTCCTCAATGCTTGAGTAGTTTTGGATGATTTCGTATAAAATTCTCATCCTCCCATGTAGAATCTTCAGCGGTTAAGTTCTTCCACTGGATGAGTTACTTTGAAATTGATTTATTTCGTTGCTGTCGATTTCTTGTTTCTGTGACTGCTAAAGGTTCCAATATGATTTTTCCTTCCTCGTCAAGTTCTGGAAATATTATTTGAACTAGGATCTTCTGCAACTTTTGAATGACTGGCCACACTTCTTTGTCATTCTTCCATTCATCCCTTGCTTCATTTATCCAATATGATTGGATAATAGAAATAACACAAAACAATGCTTCCACATCCTCATCCTTTCTTGAGAGTGCATCTGTAACAATATTTCGCTTCCCTTTTTTGTAGATGATTTCAAAGTCATAACCCAACATATTTGTGACCGATTTTTTCTGTTCTTCGGGAGATAATATTTGTTCTAAAATGTATTTAAAGACTATCATGATCTTTTTTTACCTTGAAATGTCTTCCCATTAGGTAGGGTCTCCATTTATTAAGTGCATGCAGTATTGCCAACATTTCCTTCTCATAAATAGCTTGCGTGATGGACATTTGTTTGTATGGATGTAACCATAAAAATACCCAATCACCTACATCGGAACTTCTTTCACTACGATGTTGATTTTCCTGTTGTTTCATTCAATTCTGCACCAAAGTGGCATTATCCTTTAAAAGTTGGAGAACTTGTTGTTGATGCTCAATGTGATCTTTCATTGCTTGAACCTTTATCTTCTTGATATGTCCTTCTATATTGAGGGTTTGAGGAGTGGTAATTTCTGTCAATGCATTACAAGATATGCTCGGATTCACTTCTTGATGTTCAATCTGATATTTCACTTCTTGAACATTTTTCTTCTTGGTATGTCCTTCTATCTTGAGAGTTTGAGGAGTGGTAATTCTTCTGTCCAATGCTTTATAAGATATGTTTAGATTAATTATTCTTTCTCCAGGGTTGGTTCCTGGTGTATATCCCTCTTTTGATTTTTCTTGATCCTTTTCTTCCCCTCTTCACATAATCTCTGTAAAATAATTTCCTTCTCAGCACACTTATGACCTTTAGTGTATTTGCTATCACAATTGTAACAAAGCCCTTTTTCTCTTTTTTCTTCCAATTGTTTTGATGTAAACCTTGAAGGTTGTGGATGGATAGGAGAAAAAACACTTCCATATTTATAGCTATGAGTGGTAGTATTCCTTGTTTCCATAATTTCGCTTTCATTTTTTCTTGCCAACCTAAATGCCTTCTCCAATGAATCAAGTTCCCAAATACGAACTTGATGTTAAATGTTATCCTTTAAAGTCCATATGAAGACATCAATCCTTTTCTTCTCTGGAATATCACTTACCCTTATATTCAATTTTTGGAAGTCCTTAATGTTCTCTAGCATTGAACCCTTTTGTTTGATATTTATCAATTGGCTAAAGAGGGTGTTTCTCTTTGTATCCTCATAATGTGCTATTATTTCCTCCGAAAATTAACCAGGTGACAAGTGCTTTACGAGAAAAAATCCATTTATAACATACAAATTGATTTGCTTCTAAGTATAAATATGTAATATTTACCTTTTTTAATAGTTGTACATCATGTAGATCGAAATATTGTTCCATCTGTAGTATCCAATTTACTAGATCCTTGCCATCAAACTTCCTCATATCACTTTTTGTTGATTTTAGGAGCTAGATATTGAATATGTTGTATCTCTGAAATTTCATATCTTCAAGGTTTGAAATTGCAACTTGCAGTAGCTCTCTGTGTTCTCTTTCTAATGCCACAATTCTGATTAAAATTGGATTCCCCAAGAAAGAGTTATGCCCAATCTCCCAAGATGACCTGATTATATAATTTTTCAGTAGAGCTAACTTGTACGACATACCACCTATCACTGTTTTGACCTTCAGATCTGAAAAAGATACACAAAAAACTATATTTCATCCTCTTTCTGTAATTTATGAAATTTCAATCTGATGCTTAGAGAGAGTTATGACGATTTTCCCAAAGTCACCTGTTTGGAATGTAATTTGGGAGTCTGCGAAAAACTTTAACTTCCTTAGTTCATATCTTCAAAACTATAGGGAGACAAGATCTAAAATTTAGACCCGAGGTTTAGAACAATTTCAGCTCAAATGGGTTTTGTTTGTAGCTTTTGAAACATCATAGAATAAAACTTATAGCGAAAATTCCACGATGACCTGTTTGGAGTAGTGAAACCCTATAATCCAAAGCTCTGATACTAAATGTTAGGAATCCAACTCACAAAAAGATAGAAAATAAAGATACACACCTTAGAAATTAGCCTCTTTGAGGGGGAAACCTCCTTTACATTACATAAATGAAAAAATATCGGATGATGCAAATGACAAGACCACCTTTCTATATATAGGAATCTAAGGGTCATAATATAATCATAGACGACATAACAATAATAATGTAAGGGCACAACAATAACAATAGTGGGCTTCTATGGGGCACAATAATAACAATATGGGGACTACATGTGTACAGAAATATAGTAAAGGGGGTTGCATTAATAACAATCAAGTGTTACACTAGTAGTATAGGGACCTAACAAAACATCGGAATATCCAATGGGGAAGTTAAAAAGAACCTTATCTTTTACCCCCCTGTAGAACCAAGTTCATCAAATAAACCTGGATTTACCTTGATTCAAAAGTCTTTACCTACCAAAGAGTCTGAATTTGAAGATGAAGAAATTAGACCCATCCTTACCATTAGCAAGGCTCTCTGTTTTAAAGATGAAACAAAGGACGACACCATTAGCAACTTTCTCAACAATCCCAATTCTGTTTCTAGTTCAACCTATCAGCTGTTATAAATTGTCATGAGTTGCAATGTTCAGGAAGATATTGAAACAGAAACAGAAATAGAAAAAAATTCTTGAAATTGTACCATGTAATAGTGTTCTGATAGAAATTGAACCAGGGAAAGAATTGAATATTAATCGTGACCTTTCACACTTCCAATCCGAACAGCTGCTAAAAGTCATTCGGTAGCATAAAGAATCTTTTTCTTGGGAGTATATAGATATTAAAGGCATCCCTGTTGATTTATGTACCCATCATATATACATTAAAGAGGAATGTCAACCTATTAGGCAGTCACAAATTTGAATGAGTCCTTCCTTAGAAAACATTATCAAAGATGAATTGCAAAAGCTATTAGATGTGGGTTTTATTTATCCAATATAAAACAGTCAATGGGTTTCCCCACTGGTCATTGTTCCTAAGAAGAGTGGCAAGTGCCAGATCTACATTGATTACATGGAACTAAACAAAGAAACTCTGAAAGACCATTTTCCCTTACCCTTTGTTGATTAAATCCTTGATACATTAGCGGGGAAGGAGTTTTTCTTCTTTCTGGATGGATTTATCAAATATAGTTAGATACAAATAAGTCATGAGGATCAAGACAAAACTACCTCCACGTGCCCTTGGGGAACCTTTGCCTACTGAGTCCTTCAATTTGGCCTCTGTAACACACATGCTACCTTTCAAAGGGAAATATTAGGAATTTTCTCTAATCTAGTTAATGATAATGTTGAGGTTGACATCAACAAATTTACCCAATATGGGGATTCCTTTATAGAAGCTCTAAGAAACTTAGAGAAAGTACTTGAAAGCTGCAAGCAAACACATGTTTCTCTAAGTACAGTCACATGTCATATGATGATGAAAGAAGGGATAGTGTTGGGACACCTTCTTTTAGCTATAGGAATTCGAGTTGATCCTACAAAGTTACAGGTAATATTAAAATTTCCTACACCTAAGACACCAACATAGGTATGAAACTTTATTGGTTATGCTGGCTATTATAGGCGTTTCATGGAATTTTTTTCTAATATAGCATTCCCACTTTTTCAATTGTTACCCAAGGATGTAGAATTTGTGTGGACGGATGAATGTGAAGCAACTTTTGTAGAAATCAAAGAACTAGTCTACAAGGCTCTAATATTACATGGTCCTAACTCGAAACTCTTGTTTCACATCTCTATTGATGCTTCTCAAAATGTAGTAGGGGAATTTTTGTGGTAGCAGGAGGACAAGAAGACGTATGCAATTTACTATGTCGGTAAGAATTTGACCCCTGCTAAATTAAATTATATGGTAACTGAAAATGATTTCTTGGTTGTCATTTATGTTGTTAATAAATTTCAACATTATATCACTGGGTATCCTACTTTCGTACACACTAATCATACAACTATCAGGTATCTGATGAACAAACCAATAACCTCTAGTCACATTACAAGATGGTTACTATTAATTCAAGAGTTTGATATTACCATTGTAGACCGACCAGGGAAAGATAATGTAGTCGCAGATTTCCTATCTAGGATGGACACAAGTGATGAAGGTACACCTATAGAGGATAGTTTTCCAGATGAACATATTTTTACAACTTTTACTCACACTCTGTGGTAATTAGATATTTCTAACTTTCTTGCTACATGAAAGGTGCCTCAACACTTGTCTTACAAAGAAAAACGAAGGATTATCCATCACAGCGATCGTTATTCATGGATAGAGGGATATCTCTTTTACACAAAATCTGATCAGTAAATTTAGCGCTTCATGTTATTAATTCCCTAGTGTTGTTACTCCGTCGTGATTTTGATTAAGTGTTCAAGTGGTGTTGTTACTCCTCAGGTGTTGTTGCTCCCCCGATGTTGTTACTCCTTGGGTGCTCTTAGTGCCTTCGATGTTGTTAGTCCTCCCTTGTTGTTACTCCATCAAGCTAAGTCACTAGGTACGTCCCCGATCGAGTTTGTGGATTTGATTAATAATTCATGAGACATGACCCGATATGACCATGGAAAATCATCCCTTAGTTGGGGGGAGGTACTATAATAAATGAAAAGATGCTATAATAATGACTTATTTTTATTTTTATTAAACCTTGTGCTAAGCACATTCACTCCATGATTTTTCACCATACTCCGCATGATACCAATATGCATCGGGACTTGAAGTTAGTATTGTTGTACTAATGAACGACCATTTCCAATGCTGTGAAGTAATTACCATTATTACCATTCATTATCATCCATTACCCACCATAATTTTTCCATATTTCATTTTCATCCTCCCGGTTTTCACTCTCACTGCACCCCATCACTATCTCAACTCTCTCTGCAAATCTACCTACCGACACTCTTTCTCGATGGTCTGTTGTTACTCCAAAGTGTTGTTATAGAGCCATTTCATAATGGGTGGATAGGTTGTACGACACGAACCAGAGAGTACAGAGAAGGTTCGACATAATGTAGATGTTTGACAAATGTTCTTGGATGCAGGGTGCCATGTGTATTTTGAGAGGCTACAAGGATTTGATGAAGCCATCACAGTGGAATTTGCATTAAACTTGGAAGGAAATAATTCTAGAGTCCATGGGCTGGATATTTGTGTCATGGAGGAAGATATTTCAATTTCCAGTGGATTACAACAAGGAGGTCATAAATGGTTCTCTCGAAAGTCTCCTCTATCGAAGTTTCTAGGTTTTTTTTTGTAGGCTAGGGAGACAGTGGTCCAGAAAGGAAGAGGGTATGATCGTAAATCTCTTCCATATCCATGAGGTGAGGTGGTGTGTTTTGTTATGAGGTATGTTACCTGTGAAGGTAATTTCTCTACATTGTTTAAGTATCATTTTAAACTCCTTACATGCCTTCGGTTTCAGAATGCGTAGGTTCATGCTTTAGACATGCCATACTTCCTATGGAGCAGCCTCCACATAATGGCACAATATTCCTGATGGTCTCGACAACCATTAGTGGTTCTCACAAATCATGCATTGGTTAGATTATTGGTGTTTCATGCTCTGTCTCGAACCTTTGTGGCTTGGCCACAATTCACCAAGCTGGCGGAGGAAGAACTTTTGGGTATGCTACTTGTAGGGGAGGAGGAAGAAGATGTAGCAGTGGAAGAAAAGGCCATAGATGATGTTGTTCCAACGTCGTATGTTGGCCCAATAGAGATAGATGCAATGGAGATAGAAGAGAGTGCAGTCGACGCTTCTCCACAAGAACCAGCATCAAATGCCAATCTAAGAGGATAATCACCAGCTATTCAAACAATTGAAGAACTCTTGGTTGAGAATGTAGGTGGTTTTGTTACACAAGAACCAACACTACTTGTCCAAGCAATTGAAGAAATTTTGGTCAGAAATGTAGGTGGTGCTGACACACAAGAACCAACACCACCTGTTCAAACAATCGAAGAACCTGTGGTTGAGAATGTAGGTGGTGTTTTTACATAAGAAATAGCACCACTTGTCCAAGAAATTGAAGAACTTCTGGTCGAAAATGTAGGTGGTGCTGACACACAAGAACCAACATCACCTATTCAAACAGTCGAAGAACCTCTAGCTGAAAATGTAGGTGGTGTTGTCACACAAGAACCAACACCGCCTGTTCAAATGAATGTGGAACCTTCTGGGGGAAACATGGGCCGCAGTCGACACCACTCCATAATAGATAGTGTTGGTTGTTAGGAAGAAGGAAAACATAGAATAAGCACATGCAAGAAGAGAAAAAGGGAGCATAGAACAACGAGTGAACATAGAAGAAGAGGAAGGAGGGCCTTCATCAACAGGAATTGAGAGAACAAAAATTGATGAAATTATTACTCATTCTCCTTTTCTTGAATCTTTTCCAAGAGGGGCAAGGAAAACCTATTCCTCTAGAGAGATGGAGTGTAACGCCCCTGGTAAACTTAGATAAATTGCAAATAAATTACAATAGTTGAAACAGTATGATTTGATGGTAAAACTGAGTGTCAATAACTCATATGGTTGAATTGACTAATCATGTTAGTTGGATTACTTGGTAAGTTATTTAAGTTTCAAGAGAAGTAGCTAGCATGAATATAATTGTATGAGAAGAGATTTACAAGGATATTTTCTTTGAAAAGAAAAGATATATGTATGTTTACAGTTAAACTGTATGAATAAGAATTGACATCTGTCCAGGAAAAAGGGGAAAACCCTAACTACCTCTGGGGACAGTTGAGCCCTATGAAAGAAATTGCTATGTCTGGTAGAGATCAGATGGAAAGAGGGGAGAAAGAAGAAAGATTGTTGTGAAAACAACAACAGCTACGTCTGGTGAGGACCAGATAGCTCTCGGAAGAGGGGAAAACTCTCCAGAACCGCTAAGTCTGGTGGGGACCAGATAGCGGTGCTTTGTTGACAACAGAGAGCTGCAGATGAAAAAGATTCCTGCAGATGAGCTTGGGGGTGGAAAGTCGTGGAGGACTTCCTAAGGTTGGGAGGAAAGCAAGCTTATCGTTAAAGCGTATATTTTTATTCAGGTATGGAATAGTCAGAAAGAACAAAACTTGACTTTTTATTTCACTTAAAAGATTGAAAAGCAAATGCGTTTACAGTACGAATATTATGGATAATATATTCTTACTGGTTCTGGATAGCTTAAGTATTTATGATGCAAAACAAATAATTCCCAATATCAGTAAAACAGAGACAGTTACATTATGAATCCGTTGTGTATCAACCAAGAACTAGTGTAACTTCGGCAATATTATATTCATATTTTCAAGAAAGATGATTCATTCGAATTATCGAAAAACCCTTGTGGCATTATCTATATATACGTTCACGAGAAGAGTGATCAATGCAATTTACCAAAATACCTTTCATATAAATAGTTAACATCTAATGCATTCGCAATACCTGTAGAAAATAAATACATAGCCACAGTACCTGGTTGGGGAAAAATGACTCTTATCAGTCGAAATAACCTTATGCAGCAAAATTAGTTATTCAGAAATAAAACTGTGTTAACAAAAGAAAATCGACATCAATGTCAAGAATGTGTTGAGGGCAAAACTTCTTGTTCGCATTGGGTAAGAGGCCTCGCAAAGAGGCGACCCATAAGAACAAAGTGAGCCCAATATTTGGCACCACAAGCAAAGAGGGTATGACCCCGCAGCGGCCGGTGATCGATAACTTCATGAATGAATATATGGTAGGGAGCAATGCCTGGGGACAGGAGGTCGAAGGCATTGCTTAAAGCATTAAAGCGAGAAGTAACAATACCATGGATAAGTTGAAACAATAGCAAAATTATAAATAAGGAGACACATAAGTTGTGCAATAGTAAAACATAGATATTATTACTGTTCAAAAATTTCAGTTAAACGGCCACGGCCAATTCCACTTACAGAAAATATTCTTCGCCCATAAAAACTACAATAATTTAATAAGGAGCAGAATAAACTATGATAACAGGAACCCAGAACCAGGGTTCAAGTCTCGGTAATATTCATACATGTTACAGAGTCAAACCCATTTCAATATGAAACACGGGACTGCCGACAACAGTCGAGCGGCCTTTAGAGGCAAACCATTCACACAAACACAAAGACATCTGCCTGCATAATAAACACCAAATGGGTTGGAATACTCCTTAACAACAGGAGGGAGACAACCTAATGATAACAAGAAAATGATGCCTTAGAGATGCAGGGAATAAAAGGAATGTAAGCAACTCTACGGGTTAAATGTATACCTGTTTTCAAATGCTTATCGCCATAGTTGAATAGCAGGCTAAGCCAGGTCGTGCGAATCCTACACCGAACCCTCCGCCTGTAAAACAATTTAAAATGAGTCCATATAACAATCAGTGAGGAAGAAATAGCATCATTACAGTCTGGCAAGAAGTTATAAGTTTACCTGCGCGCTGGAGCCAAGGAAATTTGCCAGAAATGATGCCATGTATGGTGAAATTCTGAGCTCGGCATTACCAGTAGCGATATGCAGCAGAGGAAAAACGAATGAAGAATGAAACAAAGCCCAAAGAACAAACATAATATCCTCTGTATCGGGGTACGCCACCTGGAGCATGATCGACGGCCACAGCATGACCCTCGATCTCCACCGTTGGATGATCGGGGTCTGCCCGCCAATTTACAGCGCGCCGGAGCCATGCAATAAAGGCTAATTCATTGGGATGGTGACGGAGTTATTGCTCCGATCTGGAGCCTAGCCGAGGTGAATCACCTGTGCGCCAGGTGTAACTAAGATATGTACCTAGGCCTCAGAAAAGACCGGTGAAATCAAATATACAAGCGTATAATGGAAATGCCGGCGTCAACAATACCTAGCGTGGTACAATAATCAATGTGCGAATAATACAATATATCAAAACAAATCACATGTGTGTTGGAATAAACGTATATCGTATCGAAAACGCATAGTGATCACTCGGAAAACTATAGTAATAATGAATTGCAAATAAAGTTTGACGTGTTATATTCTGTGCATAATTATACCTTGTGTAAATATTTATGAACAGGTGGAAACGACAGCATACAAGCGATGAGGTAAATGGAATTTAATTTTTTTTTTGGTAAGGGTTGTTACAAGTGGTATCAGAGCCAAGTTCGCAACACTGTGACCTTGGGCTAATACAATAAATATGGTAATAAAGATATACATATTTTTTTTTCCTATTCCAGCAAACAAGTAACTGTGTATGAATTGTATATATATATATATATCCATGAAATGTATTGAATCTTAAACTAGGTGATTTCAGAACATGAGAAGAACCAGCAGTGCACCTCATGGAAATGTGGATCATGTTACCCCTCCTCAAAGAAACCTAGAATTATGGGTGCAACTGGGGGAAGAGGCACGCAACACCAATTTGACCATATTGGAGACCGTACAGGAACTGAAGGATGAAATGGCTCGACTGCGCGAAGATAATGCCAGATTAACCATGGAACAGGAAAGGATCCTGAAAGGCTTGTTAGATAAACAGAATCAACACCAATCCCATCCTAGTCCGGAACGAACACGGCTACCGGAGGAACAAGGATATTATACTGGACAGGAAGAAACAGAAGGAAGGGCCGAGGCTCGAGGGGAAAAAACTGATAATGCTTCTGAACATCAAACCTCCAAGAGAAAGCGAATGGAGTTACAGGGAGAGTTTCGAAAAATCAAACCACCTCACTTTGATGGAGAATCAGAAGAAGCTGCAGAAGCTTGGTTGATTAATATGAACAAATACTTTCAGGTTTATGAATATGACCATCATCTTCAAGCACGGTTAGCTATTTTTCAGTTGCAAGCCAAGGCAACATTATGGTGGGAGGAAGTAAAGATGATACCGGGGGTGAATGAGCAAGACATCACCTGGGAAACTTTTCAGAGATATTTTAAAGAAAAGTATCTGAATGAACGATTATATGATGAAAAGGCCAGAGAATTCCATGATCTGTGGCTTGGACAGTAGACCATGGAAGAGTTCGTCACCAAATTCACCTCTCTGCTCCGATATGTACCATACATTCGGGAGGAGAAGGCCAAGGTATAACGATTTATTAGCAGTCTTCCTCAAGCAATGCGGGAGAGGATTGAATTTGACAATCCGAAATCCATGGATGAGGCAATACGAAAAGCCCGAATATGCTTCCAGCAGAATAAGCAGAAAGGAGAAGGTGTGGGAAAGCGATGGATGGTTAAAAGGAATAGAAGAACGGTTATGGGAAACAAGGGAGTTCAAAGCAGTTTTAGTAGAGGATCTGTAAAGGGTTCTAACAACAGGAACCAATCCAAGAATCAGCTCCGACTTAAGCCACCTAATGAATCCAGAAATAGTGAATCGCTGGGTAAAGTCGATAACAAGGGGACAACCAGGCCGCCAGTTCAATGTTGGGGTTGTGGAGGACCATACTATATTAAAAATTGTCCTCATCGGAGGAACAACGATCAAGTGTCTCAGGTTTTTGAAGTCTCTACTGTAGGAGACGTGGCTCGATCGATGCCAAGAATAAACGCAGCTCTGGAAGACCGGCAAGTTGATTATCAACCAACAATGATAGAATTTGAAGGTAAGATTTTTGATAAAACTGTTTCTATTTTGGTTGACCCAGGTGCTACATTGAGTTATGTTAGCCCCAAGATTGTGGAAAATTGTAAATTGCAGCTTACTAAATTTAAACAACCGTGGTTAGTCTAGCTCGCCACAGGAGCAAAAAGGCGAGTGCTGGCCAAGGTCAGCAGTTGCCCATTGAAAATTGCTGGTCAAATCGTGACCACCGAATTGAGCGTACTTCCTCTGGGATCATATGACGTGCTAATCAGAATGGATTGGTTGGAAAAGCGGTGGTTTGTCATAAACTGGAAAACAAAAATAATATCTTATCAGGATGAACTGGGGAATCAACAAGAAATTCAAGGCATCCTTAAGCCTGCACAAGTGCGGCCAATCACTGCTTCGCAGCTAGCTAAGTGTATTAGGAAAAAGTGTCAGATATATGCGGTTCAAGTGGGATTCGCTAGTTCTGAGCATAAGGAGAGTGCCTTGGGAAATATACTAGTAGTACATGAGTTCGCAGATGTATTTCCTGAGGAAATACCAGGATTACCGCCAAAACGAAATCTGGATTTCACCATAGAACTGGTACCCGGTGCAGCCCCAGTATCCTGAGCACCATACCAAATGAGTGTACCCGAACTGACAGAACTAAAGATGCAATTACAAGAATTATTGGACAAAAAATACATTCGTCCGAGTGTATCTCCATGGGGAGCTCCTGTACTGTTCGTCAGAAAAAAGGACGGAACGTTCCGTATGTGCATCGATTATCGACAATTGAATAAATTAACAGTCAAGAATAAGTACCCGCTGCCCCGGATCGATGAACTATTCGATCAAGTGAAGGGAGCCACGGTGTTCTCAAAGATTGATTTAAGATCCGGATACCATCAAATCAGAATTAAGGAAGAGGATGTAGCTAAAACTGCTTTCCGCACCCGTTATGGGCACTATGAGTTCGTGGTGTTGCCATTCGGATTGACTAATGCACCAGCGACATTTATGTGTCTCATGAATAGTGTCTTTCATAAATATTTGGATAAGTTTGTGTTAATCTTCATTGATGATATACTAATATATTCCCGGAACATCCAAGAACATGAAGAACATCTGAGATTGGTGCTGCAAACACTTCGAGAACATCAACTGTACGCAAAGTATAGAAAATGTGATTTTTAC
Source organism: Pinus taeda (assembly GCA_000404065.3). Classification (NCBI taxonomy): domain Eukaryota; kingdom Viridiplantae; phylum Streptophyta; class Pinopsida; order Pinales; family Pinaceae; genus Pinus; species Pinus taeda. The sequence goes on along the minus strand of APFE031673714.1, from coordinate 7,932 downwards.
AAAGAACGGATCCAGTATTTGGGACACATCATAACCAAGGAAGGCATTGCGGTGGATCCCGAAAAGATCAGGATCATAATGGAATGGCCAATACCGAAGGATGTGGCAGACATAAGATCCTTCATGGGGTTGGCAGGATACTATCGCCGATTTGTGGAAGGATTCTCCCGGGTCACATACCCCATCACCTCCTTACAAAAGAAAGGAAGAATTTTTAAATGGAATGCAGAATGCCAGCAAATTTTTGAGCAGCTTAAACATTTTCTTACCACTACCCCTGTATTAAGCATCGCAGACCCAGAAAAAGATTATACCGTCTGTACGGATGCAAGTAAAGAGGGAGTAGGAGGCATATTAATGCAGGAAGGAAAAGTGGTCGCATATGAATCCAGGATGTTGAAAGAACATGAACAAAAATATTCGGCGTATGACTTAGAATTAACAACGGTTGTGCATGCGCTAAAGATGTGGCATCACTACCTTTTGGGAAGGAAATTCTTGCTGCTGACGGACCATCACAGCCTGACCAGCTACTTTAGTCAGCCCACCTTAAACGCAAGACAGGCTCGGTGGGTGGATCTCCTGAGTGGATTTGATTTCGAAATTAAACACCTGAAGGGGAAGGAAAATCGAGTAGCTGATGCTTTAAGCCGGAAAATGCACTGTTTATATGAAATTGCTATTAGCAAGGGGTTGTCTACTTTTCATGAAGAAATCAAACAGGTGGCTGAACAAGATCCGGAATACCAGCTGAAGAAGCAGCAAGTGCAGGAAGTAACCAGTCATTTAAGACAACAAGGTTATGAGTTAAAAGCTCCGGGCATTTTGTATTACAAGAAAAGAATATACATACCCAATCAAGCGGAAGTTAAGAAAAGGATTTTAGACGAGTACCATAAGAGTCCTTATGCAGGACACCCGGGGTACCAAAAGTTCATTACTGCTCTCCAGAAAGAGTGTTACTAGCCTGGAATGAAGAAGGAAGTAATCGACTACCTAGCTCAATGTATAGAATGCCAGCAGGTTAAGGTAGAACATCAGCACCCTGTAGGGTTGTTCCAACCTCTACCTATACCAGAATGGAAATGGGAAGTTATCACCATGGATTTTATCATTGGATTACCCAAGTCTAAGAAGGGAAACGACTCTATCATGGTCGTAGTGGACAAACTCAGCAAGTCAGCCCACTTCATCCCCGTACAATCTACTTACAGAGCAGCTCAAGTAGCAAACACTTTTATGCAGAACATCTTTAGACTCCATGGTTTGCCCAAAACCATAATATCTGATCGTGATGTTAAGTTCACATCGGCTTTTTGGAGGACTTTATTTGAAGGGTTGGGAACCCAACTGAGTTTCAGTACCGCTTATCATCCGCAAACCAATGGCCAAACGGAGCGGGTAAATCAAGTAGTTGAGGACATGTTGAGATCCTACGTAATGCAGCAACCGAGTCGTTGGGAGGAGTACCTACACCTAGTAGAATTTGCCTATAACAATGGCTATCATGCATCTTTGCATATGAGTCCATTTGAAGTACTCTATGGGTGGAAATGTCGTACCCCATCCAGTTGGAGTGGGCCCGAAGATAAGCTTGTATTAGGACCAGAAATGCTAGCGGAAATGGAACAGATGGTTAAGAAAGTACGAGCTAACTTGAAGGTAGCTCAAGACAGACAAAAAAGCTATGTGGATCGGAAAAGAAATTTGAAAGAATTTCAGGTGGGGGAACACGTATATGTAAGAATCCGGCCAAGGAAAAGTACATTGCAATGGAGTGGCTGCGCCAAACTAGCACCTCGCTTTTGTGGTCCCTTCCAAGTTTTGGCCAGGATCGGGCCAGTGGCTTACCAATTAGCCCTACCCAGCCATATCAGAGTCCATAATGTGTTTCATGTGTCAGTACTAAAGAAATACATCTATGACCCTAAACACATAATTAGCTTGCAAGATATTCAGGTAAGAATGAATCTAAGAGAAGCATGAAATTAATTAAATGACAAGAATAAAACTGATCTAATTAATGTGTGTTTCGGGTGGAACCAGAAGGAGAATTTCTGGTCGAACCAGTGAGCATATTAGATCAGAGAAGAGTTGTGCTGCGGAAGCGAGCCATCACCCAGGTTAAAGTGCAGTGGCAGCACTTCGGACCGGATGAGGCCACCTGGGAAGATGAACAGAATATGAGAAAAGTATATCCAGAATTATTTCTGGGTGAACAACTTCAGGACGAAGTTGACTTTCAAGAGGGGAAGATGTAACGCCCCTGGTAAAATTAGATAAATTGCAAATAAATTACAATAATTGAAACAATATGATTTGATGGTAAAACTGAGTGTCAATAACTCATATGGTTGAATTGACTAATCATGTTAGTTGGATTACTTGGTAAGTTATTTAAGTTGCAAGAGAAGTAGCTAGCATGAATATAATTGTATGAGAAGAGATTTACCAGGATATTTTCTTTGAAAAGAAAAGATATATGTATGTTTACAGTTAAACTGTATGAATAAGAATTGACATCTGTCCAGGAAAAAGGGGAAAACCCTAACTACCTCTGGGGACAGTTGAGCCCTATGAAAGAAATTGCTATGTCTGGTAGAGATCAGATGGCAAGAGGGGAGAAAGAAGAAAGATTGTTGTGAAAGCAACAGAAACTACGTCTGGTGAGGACCAGATAGCTCTCGGAAGAGGGGAAAACTCTCCAGAACCGCTAAGTCTGGTGGGGACTAGATAACGGTGCTCTGTTGACAACAGAGAGCTGCAAATGAAAAAGATTCCTGCAGATGAGCTTGGGGGTGGAAAGTCGTGGAGGACTTCCTAAGGTTGGGAGGAAAGCAAGCTTATCGTTAAAGCGTATATTTTTATTCAGGTATGGAACAGTAAAAAAGAACAAAACTTGACTTTTTATTTCGCTTAAAAGATTGAAAAGCAAATGTGTTTACAATACGAATATTATGGATAATATATTCTTACTGGTTCTGGATAGCTTAAGTATTTACGATGCAAAACAAATAATTTCCAATCTCAGTAAAACAGAGACAGTTACATTATGAATCCGCTGTGTATCAACCAAGAACTAGTGTAACTTCGGCAATATTATATTCATATTTTCAAGAAAGACGATTCATTCGAATTATCGAAAAACCCTTGTGGAATTATCTATATATACGTTCACGAGAAGAGTGATCAATGCAATTTACCGAAATACCTTTCATATAAATAGTTAACATCTAATGCATTCGCAATACCTGTAGAAAATAAATACATAGCCACAGTACCCGGTTGGGGAAAAATGACTCTTATCAGTCGGAATAACCTTATGCAGCAAAATTAGTTATTTAGAAATAAAACTGTGTTAACAAAAGAAAATCGACATCAATGTCAAGAATGTGTTGAGGGCAGAACTTCTTGTTCGCATCGGATAAGAGGCCTTGCAAAGAGGTGACCCGTAAAAACAAAGTGAGTCCAATATTCGGCACCACAAGCCAAGAGGGTATGACCCCGCAGCGGCCGGTGACCAATAACTTCATGAATGAATATATGGTAGGGAGCAATGCCTGGGGATAGGAGGTCGAAGGCATTGCTTAAAGCATTAAAGCGAGAAGTAACAATACCATGGATAAGTTGAAACAATACGAAAATTATAAATAAGGAGATGCATAAGTTGTGCAATAGTAAAACATAGATATTATTACTGTTCAAAAATTTTAGTTAAACGGCCACGGCCGATTCCACTTACAGAAAATATTCTTCGCCCATAAAAACTGCAATAATTTAATAAGGAGCAGAATAAACTATGATAACAGGAACCCGGAACCAGGGTTCGAGTCTCGGTAATATTCATACATGTTACAGAGTCAAACCCATTTCAATATGAAACAGGGGACTGCTGACAACAGTCGAGCGGCCTTTAGAGTCAAACCATTCACACAAACACAAAGACATCCGCCTGCATAATAAACACCAAATGGGTTGGAATACTCCTTAACAGCAGGAGGGAGACTGCCTAATGATAACAAGAAAATGACGCCTTAGAGATGTAGGGACTGAAAGGACTGTAAGCAACTCTACGGGTTAAATGTATACCCGTTTTCAAATGCTTATCGCCATAGTTGAATAGCAGGCTAAGCCAGGTCGTGCGAATCGTACACCGAACCCTTCGCCTGTAAAACAATTTGAAATGAGTCCATATAACAATCAGTGAGGAGGAAATAGCATCATTACAGTCTGGCGAGAAGTTATAAGTTTACCTGCGCGCTGGAGCCAAGGAAATTTGCCGGAAACGATGCCATGTATGGTGAAATTCTGAGCTCGGCGTTACCAGTAGCGTTATGCAGCAGAGGAAAAACGAATGAAGAATGAAACAAAGCCCAAAGAACAAACATAATATCCTCTGTATCGGGGTACGCCACCTGGAGCATGATCGACGGCCACAGCATGACCCTCGATCTCCATCGTTGGATGATCGAGGTCTGCCTGCCAATTTACAGCGCACCGGAGCCATGCAATAAAGGCTAATACATTGGGATGGTGACGGAGTTATTGCTTCGATCTGGAGCCTGGCCGAGGTGAATCACCTGTGCGCTAGGTGTAACTAAGATATGTACCCAGGCCTCAGAAAAGATCGGTGAAATCAAATATACAAGCGTATAATGGAAATGCCAGTGTCAATAGTACCTGGCGTGGTACAATAATCAATGTGCGAATAATACAATATATCAAAACAAATCACATGTGTGTTGGAATAATCGTATACCATATCGAAAACGCATAGTGATCACCCGGAAAACTATAGTAATAATCAATTGCGAATAAAGTTTGACATGTTATATTCTGTGCATAATTATACCTTGTGTAAATATTTATGAACAGGTGGAAACGACAGCATACAAGCGATGAGGTAAATGGAATTTAATTTTTTTTTTGGTAAGGGTTGTTACATGGAGTTGGAAGGGGAAGAAAGACATAGGGATAGAAAGGTGGAGAGGGAGTGCAGGAGAGAGGGAGAGTTAGAGAGAGAGAGACAAAGACACAGAGAGAGAGACAGAGAGACAGAGAGGGAGAAGGGGAAGAGATAGAGAGGGAAAGTAAGAGGGAGAGATAGATAAATATATAGATAGATATGGGGGGAGAGGGAGAGTGTGGCATATGTTTAAGGGGTTGAGATAGAGAGACAAATAAGGAGAGATGGAGGGAGGTATAAATATAGATGGCAGGGGGAAAGAGGAAAGAAGAGAAATATAGAAAAGGTTAGGGAGATCCAGATAGAGTGAGATGGGGGAGAGAGGGAGGGACGAAAGAGAAGGAGAGGAGGAGGGAGATAGAAACAAAATGGAAGGTGGAGAGAGAAGGAAGAAGAAAGAGTCTCAGAAAGATAAATACAGACATAGAAGTTAGATCTAGAAAGTCATGAATATTTTAGATTTTGACTAAAATAAATGTATTTATTTCTAATCTTATTTGATCACATGCACTATATACATTGATTTCAGTGTAGATGTTGATTTATAATTCTATTTAATACCTTACGCTACATGCATTTATTTCAGTGGTGATGTTGGTTTCTACTCCTATTTGATTGATTGCCCATGATGCATTGGTTCTAGTGTAGATATTGATTTCTAATCTTATTTGATATCTTGCACTAGATTCATTGATTTCAGTGTAGAGGTAGATTTCTAATCATATTTTATACCTTACACTAGATGCATTGATTTTAGGGTATATGTTGATTTCTACTCATATTTGATTGCTGGGATTAGATGCATTGGTTTAGTGTAGATATTGATTTTAATCCTATTTTATTTCTTGCACTAGATGCATTGATTTTAGTTTAGATGTTGATTTCTAATCCTATTTGATTGTTTGCGCTAGATTCATTGATTTTAGTGTAGATGTTGATTTATGATTTGATGCAGCAAGATGTATGATGTACATTAATTTCAAAGTAATTAGATTAATAATGTGCATTGATTTTAGTGTAATCACATCTCTACCTCCTCAATCTATATCTCTATCTCCCAATGTCTCTCCTTCTCTATATCAACCCCTAAACATACATACACTCTCTCCATATCTATCTATCTCTCTCTGCCTCCCTCTCTCTCTTCCATATCCATATCTCTTCCTCCCTCCCTATCTTTGGCTCTCTCTTCTTACCTTTCCCCCCATCTATATCTCTATCTCCCCTTGTCTCTCCTTCTCACCCCAAAAACATACACACTCTCTCTCTTAGTGTAAGCATATGAAAATTATTCAGCCATAAATAAAATGTTTTATTATTTGAATTTATAATTGGATACATTCTTATTATTCCCATTTTCCATCATTAACATTGTTAATTACTTTGCATTCAAACGCGGTAATAGAAAATATCTACCATTGAAAATTATTTGGGGTTTAACACTCCATAAGTCACAATGATTGGCTTTGGAGAAAATTGAAAAAAATACTTTCAAATTGATTGCAATGAAGATTGTTTGTAATTGGTTATATTCTCAGTATTCACATTTTCTACATTTTCTATCTATCAAAATTGTTACATCGACACTTTGCACTCAAAATTTGTATTTCATCATTTTTCATCATTCAATTTACTAACAATCTCTCTCATCTCAACAGAGGTTACCAAGAAAATTTTACATAATGTTAGACATATTTAGCATATTTAAAATTATCAAAATAATTAGATGTTCAACAAATTTTTTTTACTAACAGTCTCTCTCATCTCAACAGAGGTTACTAAGAAAATTTTACATAATCTTAGACATATCTAGCATATTTAAAACTATCAAAATAATTATATGTTCAACAAATTTTGTATTACCCGCACACGACTGAAACCATCCTAGATCCATCTTAACACCGGACCTATCAAGAGCTGAGAAGGACCAAATCTCTTGAGACACAAACCTTTCCTCAAGTTTTACACTCAAAAAATAAGTTTTCACCTCTAGAGATTTGATTCCTCTCAGCCCTTATAGATTTGGTATTAAGATGGATCTAGGCTCGTATAATTATTGTTGTGGTGAGAGGTTCTCTACGACCTATTATGGGAGAGATGTTGTCTCATAACCTTACATGTAAAAATATTAAAGTAATAATTTAAATTAACAAATTAAAAATAGTAATAATAAAATAAACTAATGTCCGTCATAATTAAAATACTTCAATTTACACCTTTATTTTTACATAACATTATATAGAGATATAAAGTGATGGAAAGTAAATTAAAATAATTTACCTTTTAGTATGAAGAAGAAATGTAATTTCTTTACTACTTAATATGAAGATGAGTAAAAAAATTAATTCACTTTTTACTATGAGGAAGAAATGTAATTTTTTCGGTACTTAATATGGAGATGACATGAAATAGTATTATTGACATTACATGATATATAAGTCACTACATTTAGTGTACATGTGATATTTAAAACAAAAATATATTAATAACAAAAAATATTTCCTAAAATATTTAAATATTCATATCAAATAACATTATTTTATATATACTTTTATATAGAGAAAAGTATGTAATTCAATTAAAAATTTCTTATATTTTGACTTTCCATATAAGCTTCTAAAATATCAATAACCAGAGAACATTTTAACTTAGGTTATAAGTAAAATAGTTCAATACCCACTTTGAGTAAAAGATTTTAACATGAAACATATATAGAGAGAAAGATTATATGTGGTTGACACTCAAATAATTTATTTATAATTCACTTTTTTCCACATTACATTTAATTATTTTTATTATTAAGAGTTTCCAATAGGATATATCAAATCCATATTAAATATTAAAAGAATTATAAATGTCCCTCTTACATTGAATTAGAAAGTAGATTTGATCCTTCTCAGTGCTTGGTAGTTCCAAAGTTAAAATGGATCTAGGCTAGTATAATATATATCTAGTTGACATTGAAA